>JAMKCH010028516.1:0-18215 GCA_023653785.1 Ophioderma brevispina | reverse complement strand
GGGGAGCCCCGCTTCAACTTCAGTGTGTGAATCCGCGACCTCGACACCCCCCCCCCCCGCGGGACCCGAGCAATACCAGGGGAAGGGGGCCGGGATAGAGATGGGAAAGGTCCCCCACCTTCCCGCACTCAAAAGGGGACTAATACCTTAATTAGAACCCACTGCCGTTTGAGGAGGGGGTCCAAACCTTTTAGATCCGTCCCACCACATCCCAGTCGATGGGGACTCTCGGTGGAAAACTCCAAACTAAGTGGCATGTCCCATTTTGGGGTGAACCCCCCCCATCTGACTCAACCTGCCACACAATCCCTCTACGGGACGCACCCATGGACACCCCCCACCCCTAGGATAGGCCCCGGGGTGGGTGAGCGAGCCAGTGGCACAAAGGCAAAAAGCACCAAATATGACTTATGCACCACTGGCCCATACTGAAATAAAAAAGATGGAATATCAGCCTGAAGACCCGATGGGGTCTGGCCTACCATACCTAAAAATAATATCATATTTTTGGACCAAACGGCATATCATAAAAACCACCGTTTTTAAGGCACGACGTCTTACCATATAAAACTCAACATGTCGGAACAGCAGCATATTGTTTACACTTTCCTGGCCCTAGCCTGATCAAATAAACAGGTGAGAGAAGGTTCAAAAAATCACCCGTTCTTCATGAAAACGTCCTCGTCATAAAGACAGAGGATAGAAGTGGATTTCTAAGAGGACCGCACAAATCTGGGCTAGGATAGGGCGGGTCTCTTACCATGAATACAATTCGATATACGGCGAGATAAAAACATCGAAAATTTCATCTAACTCGCCGAATAACACTAAAAACTTTAGGCTACTTTTTGTCTAAGGTACTTAATTGCTCGAATTGACGTTTCCTTTCTGGTATTGCAGCATTTGCCGGCCATTGGAAAGATTTTCCGGTAGCGTCAGCGATAAGCATGCTCCCAATTTGAGAAACAATTTGATAAGGACGACTCACCGCCGGATCAGGGTTCGGAAACATTTCCGGAAGAAACGTAATTTCTTCCGTTAGAATGGAGAACTGGAAACAGGTGTTTTCTTCCAGTTTCTTCCGTGGAATAACTGGAAGACATTTGGAAGAAACTGAATAAATAAAGAAATTATATGAACACATACTAATCTCACCATATTCATTCTCTTTGCACTTTCAATCATCACGTCACTTTAAGTTACTTTAAATTTACAATCTCGACTGTTTTTTTTTTTCAAAATTCATTACCAGTTTATAGCATGGTTAGTTACCTTCAAGTATTATAGTAAAATTTTTTTTTTTTTTTTTTTTTTTTAAATTTATTGCTATCAAAATTATACGATGATAATTGTAACTTATTTTCCGAGTCTTTCCATGTGCACAGTTATACTTATCACAGTTTTAATGTAGATTCAAACAATGAAAAAGCTGTTAAAATCTGTATGGCCAATTTGTTAATTTTAAAATACAAATTATAAAAGTAGCAACCATTAAGTGTTCTTTTGTTGTACTGCTTAGTGGGATAACCTGGGTTAGGGAGACTATACCATATTTGAAGAGTCAGTCGTTAAAGTGAACCTGCTTGGCCTTGCTGGTGTGAAAAGTGAGAATCATTTTTCTTCCAGTATTTTTCTTTTTATATTTAGGCCTTGTCAGTAAATGTGAGTTTAATTATGCTCAATTGCTGGGGTAGGTAGGGGGTCCCTGAATGGTTTATTTTGAATTATTTTCACTATTTTCATTCGACACTGTATAATATAAAACCAAACTGAAGTCATTTGCTTTAAAACAGAAATTGTTAATGGACTTTTTTAGGTTTCTTCCGCTTTCAGTGGGAGAAACTGGAATAACCCCGTTTCTTTCCAAGTGGAAAAACCGCGAAAAAACGCGGTTTTTTCCGCCTGTGGAAAAACGGGCGAACCTGCCGCGCATGGCGTTGCGTTGCCCAAAAGAGTGCTCGCTACGCGGACTATTTTCGCTTAGCGAAATTTTTTAATGTGGTATAGAAGGTTTGCTGTCCGGGCCCAAATGAGACATTTGTGCAAATGTAAGGTCGCGGAGGGTACCTATCGAGAGCGCAGTGTATTCATCCTTGAAGTGCAACACTTACTCGATTACAATATAATCCCCCTTACTGTACTAACTCGCGCGTATCTTCATGCACGCGGTTGACATTCCAAAGTCAAAACTTGCGCACGGTCTCTCGGAAGTTTTAAGAATCACCAGTAACGCATGGTCGGCACCAACATGATCAAAGTTGTACTAACAATTAAACAAACAGATACACTTCCGCACCCTTACTAAATGCATACCTGTCCCAGGGAACAAATCCTACCTCCTCAGGATGGAGTCACGGTGAACGTGATGATTCTTTATTACTGGGAAT
The DNA here is from genome assembly GCA_023653785.1 of Ophioderma brevispina. Taxonomy (NCBI): domain Eukaryota; kingdom Metazoa; phylum Echinodermata; class Ophiuroidea; order Amphilepidida; family Ophiodermatidae; genus Ophioderma; species Ophioderma brevispina. Next base: position 15,828 of record JAMKCH010028516.1, on the reverse strand, counting down.
GAAGGCTGGGATGGGACCACGATGTTAGCTATGTCGTAAAAGATGAGATGAAAAGGTGCAGTGATGGTGATAGTTTTAATTCATCCTTGAATGCATGCATTGAATAGTTTATAAATCTGTTCATGGTAGGCTACTCTTGTGTATCCTATCATCCATAAAATACATCCATGATTTGTCAAGATATTAGCTGGTCCATACATGAGCGATGAGTTGAACTGTATTTGCTTCACTCTGAGCTGATTGCGAACAAACGGGAAATTCCCCAAGAACGGAAAATTCCATAAGATAGTTTTGAACTATACTGATCTTTTATGACATTTCAGCTCACGACCACACACATGATAAATTGATCACCCAGTGTAATTTCTGATCGCAAATTTGCAATACCAGTTAAGATTCTAAATAATTCACTACAGTTTATTTAGCTTTCATGGAGACGACCATTACGATTATTTCATGATAAAATGACATATTTTAGCAATTCAAACACACGATTTCAAATCTAGGTTTGTTTTTTTATAAAATAATCCGGACTTAATTATTGTTGTTTATCTTGTTTACTTGCAATTGTCAGCCCCCGATTAACATATGAATGGAACTGTTGTTTACTGTAAATGTTTGGATTGATCCATTTAATTAATGGGGGTAAGGTAGTTGCTTTATAGTAAATACTCAATCGGGAACGAACATAAAAGCGCTAAACAATTGCTTCAGAGAGAGTTGTTCTTTCAATTTCAAAATGAAGTAGGGCAATTCCACGGCAATGTCCCCTTGAGCCTAAAAATTTAAATTCATTTTAATCCCACAATTTACATTGAACATGAAAAAAAGATACTCTCTGTATAAATCTGCATTCTAATATTGAATTTTCAGTGTTTTTTCTTTTTCTTAGTTTTTTATGGTTTTTGGAAAAAATGAATCTACGAACAACAGATTTTTAGCACTTTTACTAAATTGGTGCTGTCAAATATTTCAGTTTCAGTCCTGTATAATAATGGGCGATTCCACGATAAGTTGGCCTGGGCACCCAAAAATTGAAATTCATTTCCAGACATTATTTTCACCTGATAAGTGAAGAATAATGTCTGGGCCATATTAAAATGTACTTTTAATAAGGTCTTTTCCCCCGTTTTCCAGTACATGCCATTCCAAATTGTGAGGGTTGGTCATTTTTTATGTTAATTTTCCTCACGTTACATGTAATGTAATGGTCCATGACTTTTTATGCTAATTAGTGTTTTTACTCCTCAGTAAAAAGGATTAAATTATTGATACTTCCAAATCCTATTTTAGTTTATCATAAGCACTCCCTTGAGCAGAAAAAAAAGAATTCATAACACCTTGCAAAAATATGCAAGTGAGCTTCATGGACATTACATTGCGTCATGGACATAACAATCATGTACAACTGTAATTGACCATACCGCACTACAATGCACTATTTCAACCCTTTCAGAGCATTGTATGACCCACATGGTCACTCCTTGATGCAAGCAACTCAGGCTCAGTGTTGTGGGCAAGTAATATCAACTAATCAGAGCCATTCAAACCATGAGAGCCGCAGGTTTTTGCATGCAGTGTGCAACATGTGCTTGTGCAGTTGATGCCTTCCATACCCCATCCCACCTTTCCTACTTTCCTTTTCCCAACACCCAAACCCCCTTTTTCAACACCCAAATTCCCCTTCCCACACCCACCTGCCCCCCTTCCCCAACCCCAAATTTCCCTCTTCCCAACCCCCATCTTCACTCCCAACAACCCATCGTCCCCTTTCCCATACTCATCGCCCCTCCCAACACCCATCCTCTCTCCCTTTCCAACCCTCCCCTTCCTAACACCCATCTCCCCTCCTACACCCATCTCCCCTTCCCACACCCCATCCTCCCCTTCCCAACACCCATCTCCCCTTCCAACCCCCATCTCCCCTTCCAACCCCCATCTCCCCTTCCCAACACCCCTCTCAACACCACATCTCCCTCCCCTGTCCCACTTCACTCATTCCCCCTTCCACGTCACTCATTCCCCCTTCACTCCTTGCCCCCCTTCCTCAGTCCCCCTTCCCAATTCACACTTTCCCCCCTTCCCAATTCACACTGCCCCCTGTCCCAATTCACAGCACACATTGCCCCCCTTTCCTCCCAACCCCAACCCACTTTTTCCCTTCCCAACCCCCCTCCGCCCCGGCGCCACACCCCGGGGCCGGCGACCCAACGCCACACAAACCCCCAATGTCCCCCGGGCCCACACCCCAGCGCCGGCCCAGCACCCCCGGCCGTCCCAACATCACCGAGGGGCGGCAACTGAGGGAGACCAAGAACCCGGGAGGGAGGGGCAGGGGGAAGTAGGGGGACGACAGGGGAAAAAGCGATGTATATAGGAGTTGTCTGGGGGCTAGAGTGTTACACTCAAATACGAATCCAATAACTTAAACATAGTAGGCGTTATCACAGTTTTGTAATGATGCTACATGTGAATACAAAGTAACACTAAGATTGCTTTGGTAAACTTGGCTCAGATCACTCCTCACCGGGGAACAACTACCCAAATTTCAATCACCATACGAGAAAAAAATGTAGCCCCTGATTATAAAAAAAAAAAAAGCTCACATGAGGATCCTCATCCCCGGCCATCATTGATATCCTATAACCCTAGTGCAAGCACGAGTGTTAAAAAGATAATTAAAGATTTGGTTTCAAATAGAAGTTGAAGATTCACGTCGTAAGGTAAACTGGTAACTGTTGTTTTTAAATCTCGTGAGAGCATCTGAAATATATTTTGGGTCAATACGGGAAAATGTCATATTATTATTGTAAAGTGCAGGTCTTTATGAGTTTTACAAATTGTCAAATTTATTTTCACCTAGATTCGGTTCTATATCAGCGATTCCATTCTCATCGCCATAGAACAACTTGCTTGTACAGTGTATAGGTTTCATAATTATAATGTATTTTACTACTTGTACTTTTAAGGAAGTGTATGCAATCACACGTACCATCGAATTGCCAAGGAACAACATAGCATCCATTTATGTAAGCAAAAAAGTTTAAAAGAGACTATTAGTTTTTGGAGCGTAATGTCCAATACGCTCTTTAAGTGACCTGCTCAAGTTGGTGGAATATACTGTGTACAATTGGTTTTTAATATTTCTTGTAGAGTTAACTCTACTCATTATCATTAATCACTATACTAACGGCTATTGAATTAAATGAACTCTAAATTCAAGAGTCTTTTTGAGTTGAACTTCAATAGTGGTGCAAAACAGTTTTTTTCTGCCGTAATGTCCCATGACGCTCATTGTTGCATAATTCCTGTCGTAAACAATTAGCAAATGCATCCCCATCAAAAATGATGAGAGGTCACATTTTACCACCCAGCTACAATAATCACTTAACAACCCCAAAATACAGAAGTTTATAAAAAATAACCTAATTATACCATTAAAAGCGAAACAATTGACTCGCTGGAGAATCGCCCACCGATAATTGAATGGAGTTCATATCCTTTGAAAACTACCCTGGGGGGGGTTTTCCTTTCTCTTTTTCTCTTTCTCTTTTCCTTTTCTGTCATTTTTTAGTTGGAAAAAACATACTCAATCTGAAGATGTATTCGTAAGCAGATTATCCTTCACTTTTAAGGTATTTTCTGAAAATTTGTTCAATTATTGGACTCTTCGGGTGAATCACTGATAAGGGATAGTGTAGGCTCACCGGAGTTTTTGCGCGATCGCGCTGTGATTCGCGCAAAACGTGCAAAAAATCACGAATTTTTGGTTCATCACGGTTTTGGTTGGTCCATCGCAATTTTCGGACGACATTTTGTAAAAAAACATACCAAGTTTTTAATGTAAAGACACTATCAGTGATTTGTCTAAAGCAGCAAATCGAAAAAAATCATCAAAAATCAGATCTTTGCATGGATGTCAACAGTAGCAGGTAGCCTAACATACCCTGCAAATGATAAGACCAAAAGCAACCTAATAAGGGACAAATCGGAGATTTTAGTCATTACTGTCCGTGTCGGGACGCTTACTACAACACGTAATTGAATGGAGTTATCGTATCTTGGAACACCTGCCGTTTTCCGTCCTTTTCTGTCAATTCTACAGCTGGAAAGCTAACTTATGAGAATTCTAGACTCACTCCTTCACTTTGTCTATTCCTGCAAATTTAAAATATTTTTCAAATCCTTGATAGTGGTCTTTAATTGCCGGCGCAATACACAAACACAAACTGATTATTAATTCATTATTATGCAAACTGTCAGTTGAAAATTGATGACCACCCTCTCGCCAAGCTTTCCAATAAGCTGGCAAAATTTAGTCCACAATGTATATTTATAAAAATCTGGCCGTAGAACCCTACCGCTAACCCTTGATTTCATGGAACACCTATGACCCGACCCTATTTCCATGTGAACGTCATGATATGGTTGCGCTTCGGTGCCTTAAATAATAATATTGATGCATGCTATCAAAGCTATCAACGCTACGGTATCGGGTTTTTGTTCACAATTGGTTTATCCATTCCATGGGATAATTTCTTCGGAAATAAACATTCGGACTTCGGCCCGCGTAGAATGCAGAAGAGATGAAACAACAACATCCTCAAACATCCCACAATTCAAGGGGGCAAGAGTGGAAAGCCCGTCACGTCATCCGAGACCGTGGCCGGGGATTCCCACGCACTCGGGATGCCCACTGCGAAAGTAAATTATTATCGGGATGTATATATGCAAAGGCCTCACCCGCGGCAGTGGCCATCTACATCGGATTCAAATATTTATCGGACTAAGAAGAGAAAAATTAACAGGTGATAATGATCCTTGTAATTTTTTTCAGCTGAGAAAAAAGTAATAAATAGGATGTCAACTTTGGAAGTTTCAGCATTGTTTTTGCAAAGTTGTTAGCCAATGAAAGTGATTCTTATTTTCCTGTTGGAGATTTTCGAAAGGCGACGGGTCGGATTTCATTATTCATTATTTGACAAAGTTTCATTATTTCATATAGTTTCATTATTTATCGTTTAGTTGTAGTAATATAGAAATAAACTCTATTTTAACACGTCTTGTAAATGATCCACGGGGTGATAAAGCTTTAACTTACTGTTGTTTTTCCTTGTTATAAATGGAAATATATTTAATTTTGTCATGATCTTGTTTTTAATATGCTATCAAACCCTGGTTGTACTTGCCCATCTCCCATATAGGTCTATTTCTAGATTTATTAGTTGAAAAAACCCAATGCAGGTTAATTTTTTCAATTTTACTATCTTTAGGTCTTGTTTTCTGAATCTGTGTCTATATGTTCTCTACTTGAATATGAAAAGCCCTACATTGCTTAAGCTGCCCATTAATTACCGTGGGAAACAAGCTTGCTGTTTTTATTGCTAGAACGCAATAATGCCATAGTGCAACGCCCTATTCACTACGTGTTACTATCGATGTTAACCACTAAAACAGCAGTTCTTTGCATGTATCTTGGGAAAGAAAATGATTTCACAAGCTGAAATTTCAGAAGACAATGAGAAAAATATGGCTTTCAATCTGACTATAAAATTTCATACCATATCCGGTTAAAACGGGGGGGTCTGAAATACGATCGGAAGAAGACACTTTATTGAAAGACAAAGAAATGACAATACACTTTCTTTCTTCCAACCACTGTGACTGTACTCTTGTTATTCTTCAATTCTCTCAGCATGTCAGTCAGAAGCACATACTTTAAAGTCCATGTGACACACAAAACACCAGCCAGATTGTTCAAATTATATGACCAAGAGCAGGGACCTGGGAAAATCTGTTCGTTCAAGTGGCACTACATCCAAGGCTTGATACCATAGATAGTTTGTATAGACCCCCTACAGCATCACCTGGTAGTTAGTGGAGTCAAATTGTGGTACACTTTTTTGCTACAGCATGTTGTATATTAAACACGACTTACACCCGTAAATTGCTCAAAATTACGGGGTGGAGGTATCTTGAAAGGCAATTTCTCTTCTGCCAGTAATGTAGTACTCATTATTATGGTATCAATTTACACTTATAAACCCCTATAGATGATATTAAATCCAGACTTTTTCGATGTCTGAACAATGCGACTTGGGGTCAAAGGTCATGATCCTTTTACTCAATTCCCTTATTTTGCAGGACCTATAATGGAATTAAGTTTTGAATAAACTGACAGACTTAGAATAAATTTGACTGTGATTAAGATGCCATCTCAAACCAGGCCGGTACTTGAGTGTGTTGTGTGTGTGGTGTGTGTGTGGGGGGGGGGGGGTTGCAGTAGTTCAGTGGCCCCCCCCCCCCCTTCTGTAAACAAAATGGCAAAGGTACACTATTTGGTGATTTCTTTTTGATACAAAGGTTAAAATCTAGAGAAATTTTCTGTAAGCAAGTTCACTTTTGGTAAGACGACATGCTCAAAACTAAAAAGACCAATTTTAGGGGGGTTACGTCTATAATACTTTTTAAACCAAAAAAAGGCCCGCACCCCCCTAAAAATCCTGGCTAAGGCCCGCTACACTATAAATCAAAAGAAGTGGTATTTTGTCAATGTAAGGTGATTTCAGTTTTCAAAAGATGATTGATATTCCTTACAACCCACCTATATACGGTAAACTAATTGTCACTGGGGCACGAATTAAGCCATGAGTTGACGAATTCACACTCCGACCGCTGTTAATGTCACAATCACCTGACACCGGGTACTGATTAACAATTAAAGCTCCAAAGAATTTTGTGTTTTAAACACCACCTCAACACTCAACTCGAGGGGGCCGAGCTACTAATAGAGGAAACTTTCTTATGGCAAGCACACGTCTGGCAAGTAGTGGCAAGGTAGCTCTTGGGTGGATTGGCGCCCAGACTCCGGCTACTTTTTCGATAACATAGGGATCCTCTGCATTCTGCTGGGCATCATGGGGACAAATACCTTTCACCAACATGCCGGCGGCATCCGATCTTGCTGTTCCGAAGCGGTCCTCCCTGGGGTTCCCAGGATTGTCGCTGTCCTGTCTTCTATTGTCCGGTGACATTAGGGGTCACGGTTTTCCGACCTCTACAGGTGATGGCCATCCTATTGGCCCAGGTTCAGTGAGGCCAGCGTGACTGTATAGTCGGGCTGCCAGGTCTGCTTCTCTGCGCTGTGCTCCATCTGGCGCCTAGACATTCCGTTCCAGAGGCAGAAGAGTCCCTGCGCACCCTGTTAGGACGAGTAATGCGTGGAAATGGTGAGTCGGGGTTCTCAAAGTGAACAAGGCCTCCTGGCGGGGACTGCCTCCGTACAGGTCTTGAAGAATGTGGCAACCATGAACTGTGTGAGGTCCAATTTGCCACTCTCTCTTGATATGGGATCATCAGTCAATGCCCTCAAGATCCTGATTTATGAGCAACCCTGGCAAGCATTAAGAGGCCAACGGGCAAAGCTCAATGGTTGCGGACCCTCTCTCGCTGTTCCATCCACATCTGTGCTCTTAGAAGACTGTGAATACTCATACTGAATCAATGATGCGTCGAGGCGAATCAGCCCCACACCCAAGCTGGCTTTTGGGGAGATGATCAAGAACTGTTCGGGATGGCAAGATGTGGTCCACTGGTCATCATTGCGACCTAGGTTTGGAGTAGTCTTCAAGGATCTATGCAGTCCCGCATTGTGGTCTCATCCTTAACACACTCTAATTCCCACCACACACAGGCAGCATTTTATAATAATAATTCCTGCCACATGTATTGATCGAGATCTGCGATTCACATTGAGCCGTAAGTGTTTAAGCTAGTCCGCGCTTTCCTGATTGCACGCTTGTTATTACTGCTCGTCGGGACTGGTCTTTATCCTGGGACATGAGAAGGCAATGCAGTAGAAAGCATGAGCTTCGGATCTGGTGTCCCACAGGATTCTATCCTGGTGCCACATCACCCAACTCTCTATCAGCATTGTGCGTTAGAGAGATTTCGTTGCAGCAGTGCTCATAGCCACATGGCTTGTCATAAAACCAACGTTGAAGTGCACCTCTTCTTTGCCTTATGCAAACTATTCCTCCTTTTGGTTTTTCTATTTTCTTCAGTTTACTACTCCGAACAATATCCTGATGTTGATATTCGTATCCGTAGAAAAGTAGTTCAGAACGACGTCACTCAGAATGATTTCCATCCTTAAGCATGAATATGTGGTCTTCCAAATGCAAAAGAAATAGGGAAGATAGTAAGCATGGTTGAAAGGCCGCCATCTCCCAATCGCCCGGGATCGCTCTGCTCGGATAAACTGCAACATTGTACCATAGCTATAACATGTATAGTCCTCCAAGACGTAGCTTTTATTTCCCTCTCCCCCGTGGCCACTTGTATTCAAAGTTGGATATGATGCGTGAACAATGACTTTCAAAATGACAAAACCCTAAACACGAGTTTACACGACTAAAACAAGGAAACATACCCTACACAAGTATTGTTAGGACTGTTTATGAATACCCTTCACAGTTACGGCAGTGCTTGAATCGTAAATATCCCCTTTATTATTATCTTGGCTTTGCCTTTACTTCCCAAGTTCCAATTTCCGATTACAATATTTGCGATGAATTTTGATCCCTCTTAATGGATATAACATGACAATTTCAGGGTTCACGTAAAAACATACCTTTTTTCCATATTTTCCGCTGTCTTTTGACACCCTAAACGATGTACGCAGCGTACATCGCCCGTTTGAAAACAGACAACCCTTTTTACGCGTTTTCTTGTTCACGAATCATATCCACCTTTGAATACCAGTGGCCCCCCGGGATTTCTTTGAAAGTGTTGAACTCAGCCTCTTATAATAGAGTACCCCGACTTCCTTGTTATGGAAAGCCAACTATGTCCTTCCGACACGTGCATAGGCCTACTTACTAGCTAAGCTTAAGTGTTATTTTCTGCGATTATGTTTTTCATCCCCCGCCTGGTGAAACATTATTATCTTATTTCTATTATTATTAAGGGGTGGTCGGGTTGCGGCATGGGTCTTCCCTCGCTTCAAACCACTGGTCCTGCGATTCATGTGCGTTGTTTCCAGTCCATAATCGGCCTCGCAGGTTTCTTCCGTTGTACTCCGGTTTGCCCTCCTGGCTTCTAAAACTGGGCCTTCTCCCTAAACGTGTATATGTGATGTAAACATGAATTGAAAAGATAAAAGTACCTTCATGATACTATATGACACAATAGTGTTGGTGTGTCGTAAAATAATCTGGCTACTACCTACTCCATGCTAATTATTAATTATTAATTATCATTCATTCGTGCCCGTACGGCAGGGGGGGGGGTGCGGGGTATGGTCCCGCACCCCTCCACATTTCCCAAAAGGAGCAAAAAGGTACCACTTTTTGCTGTAACTTTTGATAAAACGGGGTGGGGGTTAGGTTTACTTGTTAACCAAAAAGGTGGTCAATTTTTAAAAGTCCCGCACCCCCCCCCCCCCAAATAAAAATATATCATAGTCACGTTTGGAATGCTTATGTTTGTTTTTCGATGACCAGATCGAATGTGGTGTAATCAATTATTTTCATTGTGTTTTTGGCATAACCTTTTCGGTCGCTTTGGGACCAATTGTTTTTCACAAATATTTCCATTTCACCATAGCTTAATTAGTAGATAATATATAAAGTTAATTAACATATACGGCCTATTTAGCATTGCTTAGTAACCGTTGTCCATAATGTAAAGATACGATTAGTGAAAATCACAAAGTAACAAGTGTGTGCACGAACAATTGCACAAAAATATCATCGCAATTATAATCGCTTTTTTCGATCCCTTCAGGTGATGTGGGATTCTGAGGTCAAATATGTCATCGCAGAAAATGACCTCTGACCCAGGGTTGATGCCATGTCATCATTAAAAAGTATTTATTTGACATATCGACAGGGCTCAAATGTTTATGTGTATATTTATACCATAATCATAATTTGTATTAATACTTTCATAGAGGAGAAACTGCTTGTAAGCTAAACCCCTAACCCCTTATTTTGAGCATATAAATGTCTAAGTAGTGCTCTTATATAGCTGTAGCAAAAAGTGATACCACAATTTGACTCCACTAACTACCAGGTGATGCTGTAGGAGGGTCCATACTAACTTTCTGAGGCATCAAACCTGGATGTAGGTGTGACTTGCAACGAATTCGATCTTTTTAGAGCCCCTACAGATTAGCTCCTGACTAATATAGTTGGGATAATCCTGGATACACATTTTGTTGCCAATTTTCCTCATACCCCACTCATTACAAATTGAGGCAAGAAAGCATCTGAGAGAGTGAATTGGGGGACGGATATTTAACAGTCATAGCACAATGTCAAAAGCGCAGCACAGATCAAAAGTACTCTGCACTGGCATTCAACGACCTGAACATATACAGATTATACGGCCATGTGTTTCAGGTGGGCCAGTTTATGTGTGACATAGTTTTTTCATTTGTGGGCAAAATGCAGGTATATATGTGTGAAGGCTCTAGCTCTCTTCAGGAAACTCCACCCCTACAAAAGTATACATTTATTTGAAGCTTACTATAAAGATTCAGAACTCCAGTGAGAACAATATAAGATATTCCTAAGGGAGTTAGCAACCACTATGGGTGCAAAATATGATAAAAGATGTCATTTTAACACACGAATCAAAAGTTGTGCAACCTGCCTTTATGTAATTGTCAATTGGGGTATCCTTAAAAACCCAGCTTTCCATTGAATAATAACTTTTTATAGTACATGATTAGCAAAGTGTTTTTGCACAAGCTTACAATTGCCAATTTTACCATTGAAAAGTCATTTTAAGGCTCGGCCGGGCATCGGCTTGCCATAAATGGCAATATGAGCCCAAAACAACAATTCAAACATTTGATAAAAGTTTTCTGATTTTAGTAAGTGGTTGCAAGATAGTTTTTAGAATCTCTCTAGAAAATGAAATTTGTAACACAGGACCCCTGTGGGGTCAATTTTCATGAAATGCTGCGCCTGCTCATCCAGCGCCGCCATCCTCCACTTCCATCTTTTTTTTTTTAATTAAAAAGCAATTAGTGAATATGATTAATATTTTTTTCAAAAATATCACTTTGATCTTGTTCCCTGCATCAGCTTTAATTTAAAATACCAAATTTAACTGTGTGGACTGAAAATTATATTTAACTATCCCTATTTATGACTACAAAATATTGCTGCACATTCACAACTCCACCTATTTACTGGCCGAGTTCAAAACCATGGCCATTGTACATGTATTTATCAGACAAAAAGCTAATGTCACATACGCGTATCAGGGAAAAAAATCACATATGCATGTATCAAGGAAAAACATCTTCATGCGCCCAAAATATCAACAAAGAGTCCAAAAACATTCAACCACCTGACGTATTTTCTTGACGTCTCGCGTATTATCAGGAAAAAAATCTTCATACACAAATACAAAAGAACGACAAAATTCCAAGTCTACATTGCTCCCACACTGACGTATTTCGTGTTCTCACTAAATTATACAATGATGTATGCGCGTATATATCGGCCAGAAAAAAAATGTTTGGGGAAAACATCTTCATACACAAATATCAACAAACTATTACTAAAACGACAATTCACCACCTGACGTTTTTTTTCATGTGACGGGCAGTCTGACGTATACCGTTTACATATCAGGAAAAACATCTTCACCCACAAGACCACAAAATTCCAAAAGTCTATACATATCAACACCTGAGGCATTTTAGTTTCCCACCCACCCTGCCTCATTCACTGAATTAGGTATTTTTTTCTTTTTTTTTTTTTTTTTTTTTTTTTAAAAAAAACATCTGCACACCCAAAGATCGACAAAGATCCCACACAGTCAACATTCAACCACCTGACATATTTAGTTCCCCATCCTACCTCAATTGAATGAGTAGCATTTACCGCACTAGCACTTGACCGGCTTGTGTATGTGCTTCTCAGCAGCATGCATGCTCATGTGCTTGGCAGATGACAGGCTATCTTCAGTTTCATGACATCCCCCACCCCCATTGATCCCCGCATAGTAAGTAAAGAAATACCCACCAACCCATAAACCTTTTGGTCTTCTGGTTTTTAATTTCCTGCAGTACATACCCGCTCCAGCACCCGATCCATATTCTATTTCCATTTCTATGTCAATTTCAACAAGTAACAACACCACCGCACAATTGCCGAGTACCAGGGTGGTGAATTTGAAAGAACCGCCGGCCAACTGATTGTGATCATTGTAAAATATCTTTACAAATTTTTCATCACAGCTATACATCGAAGTGGTAAATTCATCTTTACTTTCAACACACCAGAAAAGAAATATGTTACAGAAACACAGCCCCGGGAATACAGCAGTCAGATGAAAACGCCACTCGTCTAAAGTAGACCTCGTTGGCAGGAGAAGACGTCTTCGTCTCGTGCACACAACTCACATGTGCACGGTCATAATTGCCACATCGCCCAACGAACGATCATACGCAAAATCTACAACGCTACGCTCCGTTGTGATACTGCGGTATTGCCTATAGACATTGCGCGTGAAGTTCCGTTACTTAGGCGAAGTTAGCATTTGACCAGGGAATAAAGCAATACAGGAAGAAAGCATGACACTTTTCATGAAAGTTACGATGTGCAAAGCATTTTGCGACGTTTCCTTAACCACTGTTCTTGAATATTTGAAGTGAAGATTACATAAGGAATTGAAGTGAAATAATAAATTTCGGATGCGGCGTATAAATCTGACGCGCGAGCGCAACCGGAAACTAAGAATCAACTCCCTTGGCCTTAATTGTTTCCCTATTTAGTGTTAAACAAAGAATATACAATTTGAGTTTTAGAGAATACCAGAAAGTAGATTCATTAAAAAGAACCCTACTACAAAATTAGAATACAGTTTGAATGAAGTCAATCTGTACCTGTTTCTTTTCTTGCAAAATTTGTGCAGGTCTTTGTCTACGTTTACATATAACTGGTCTGGTGAATCCCAACGCAAAAAGATTCCAACCTGCAGTGACCTGCACTTGCATAAACCCGTGTACAGAGATCGAAAATGCTAATTAATAAGCGCTAATGATCCCCGCGAATGACAATACAAATTTAGCGCCCCCATTGTGCGTAAGATATTCGACAAACTTCGAACCGATCGATCCTTGGCCAGTGATGTCATCGACCTGTGGCTGGTCAATACGCCTGCGCGATGCGTCTATTCGTGTGCTTAATTTCCGAAGTTCACTGAAGTTCAGTATATTAAGGCTCAGAGGTCGACCCAATGTTGAATGAAATTTTTTCCATCCACTGTTGCCGATCTGAATCTTAAAATTTTTACATGGTTAAGAAGGAAAACGTTTACCAATATGCTAAGCCCGATGAAAATCTGCGATATACTGGAAATATTTAAATTATTCAAGTTTAACCTGCGTGACCAGCTGCACCATCTCCGTGGAACGCCGCACTGTATGGCGAGTGTAATTGCTTTTTGAGGTCAGTTCACGCGAAACCATTAAGGTATTTGAGTTCAGTCAACCCGTAATTTACATCCATATGCATTGCCACAGACTCATGGGCGGCGGGGGCCCGCGCAAAATTCAAACATTTGAAACGCCATTCACTGCAGAGAGCGCTGGCACTTCAAACTCTCGTGTGGGACGCTACCCTATTACAAAAGCGCTTCAAGGGTGGTCGTGAAATCCTGCAGTTGATTTTTGATACTATAGAGACATACATGTAGAAATATTAAAATGCACATATTTAGCTGCAAACATTGACTCGAAGCACTTTTTTCAGGCTTTTTAAATTGGGGTCACAACTTTTTGGGGTGTATAGCACCCTCATGTAGCACCAGTTGGTCATACCACTTTGGCAAAGACTTTTTCGTGTTCCTGGTTGACTAGAGGTCAAAAACAACTAGGAAGCACGCATTTGCGCAATATATATTGACTTAAAAAATCGCGCCAATTTTGCCGTTTTAAATCGCGCAAAACTCCGGTGCCTATGATAGTGTCTTTAGACTTTAAATCTGGCATCTGATATCTGATCACCAAGTCAAGTCCAAAATGGCATGAAGTGACTGTACACCAGCTAGTACAACTTCGACAATGCATGTTTGAATGTTGGGCTCATGCAACCAAACAAACCTGAACAGGCCTCCGTAACAGGCTACTTACATGTACAGTGACAAACTGGCATTGAATTCAGTGAGACGAGCAGACAACACTGCTGTCAACTAGTGTCCAGTGACAGTGACTTCAAAAAGTGGTCAATTACAAAATACATGTTTTATCTTGCGATTTTTTATGTTTTCGTGATAAATTGCCTTTTTTAGAGCCAAGAACTAAATTCTGAAAAATCTGAAAGGAATAGTGAAACTTTGAATAACCATAATTAAATAAAATACACTGGAAATACAAGAAATCCACGTAGTTGACTGCAAATCGGATGACATTGTGTCAAACTTACCTGCAGTTCAGCTCTTCCACTTCCCATTGCGCACTGTTCCTTTCAAACGGCCCATTCATGTTGAATAAAATGTAATATTCCAGGTATTGTTAAATTAGTCGTTGGTGATCATCTGGTTGTTTATTTGGGATACTGTTCATGGCAGAAGACCTCCCAGCATTTATAGCTGGTTGAATGTGATTTTGAGGTGGTCCTGTATCGTTTTCCATTTTTTCACTGTACTCTGTCCGCCATCTTGACTAAATTATGCGGCTTCGTGTAAATATTTAAATTTTTTACCTACTTGAGTTTGAGATCCCTTTCAATTCAAGTTTTTGATGTTAGGATTCTTCTAAAATTAGAGTATGAATTTATTTTATTTTCATATAACCTTTGTTTAGAGAGTAAAGGAGAAAGGTGCTAAAGAAAAGTCTTAAACCATCAAAATACCTTGAGCGAGGTGAATGTGACGTCCAATTGAATTGGTTATGTTACAATCGCACGAGGGCGTTTACGGGCAATAAAGTTGTCAAATTCTTCACACTGAAAAAGAAAAGCCAGGCTCAAAAGGACGTGTACGTGAATGTCCCTGGTAGACCATCCATACGTGATATATTCATTGTTACGTGAGTGAGCTGCGTATCTGCGAGATCTATGTTATCCGTGGAGGGCTGACTCAGAGCTTTCGAAATATAAAGCAATATTAGCATATTTTTGAAGAGCGCCCTTTTTTTTTTTTGACGAGTTTCGTCGTATCCTCCGATTTTGTACATTTTTTATTAGCTTGCCTCTGGCCTTATCATTTGCAGTGACAGTGTAATGTTTAAGCTACCTTTACTGTTTACGTACAGAACATGCAAAAAATCCTGATGTTTTCTTTTTTTTTTCAATTTCTGATTTGCAAATCACTGATATGCCTTTAAATTTAATTACACTTACTTAGTTTACTTATTCGCAATGCAACCCTAAATATACGAGCAAACATCAGACGCATTCTTTAATCGTAATTCGTTATGGACCGCTCTATTTTAGTTTATGCAGAACGAAGTGTTTCGGTAGCCGTATACCTAACCCATGGGTCGGTAGCCGTATAAGGTAAAATAAGCCCGGGAGTGTTTCGGTAGCCGTACGCCCATCCCTAGGACCTCTTACTAAGACAACAATGTTTTTCAGAGGGCGCAAGCCAGGACTGAGGTTTGTTTTGGGTCTTGAGCAATTTGACTTCAAAATTTTGCCAGTTTTTCTCTTACAAAAAACAATGTGCGTTGTTATTTATAACACAACACCGACACAGATTCAAATGAAATTGTTTTAACGAATTTTACCTACTCTTTTTCGTTTCAAAGAATTTAACCTTGTCAAACCGCATTTTAGAATAGACAAAGTATGGTATCATCGCTGAAAC
>JAMKCH010028515.1:0-41956 GCA_023653785.1 Ophioderma brevispina | reverse complement strand
TAAAAATAACAACCCCAAACAGATAAGGACATTGATATGAGGATAAGACATCCAGGTAATTTTGTAGGCAACCTTAAGTTTTCCATAACTTTAATCAAACAAATGTGTATCTTACATGAATCTTTTTGACTCGTCTCACTGATATTAAAACCACAAAGGTTATAGACCGGTCAAACAGTGTGCATAGCGTGGGAAAACATGCCAGACGGCGAACGTGTTCTGTGTTAAACGCCATTTTCGTCGTCTGCTGATTAACGTCGCCGGCCTACGTTTAATTACAAAATCGTTTGTTTACCCAAAGGAAGCTGATTTGGTCTGAATATTTAGGGGGAGGGCTTTTGTATATAAAAGGCTTTACAAAACCTGCAAAAATATCGATTTTGAAAAATCTTGAGGGTGGCACGATTTTTCCAAAGTGCCAGTGTCTCTTTAAGTGTTTAAGCGTATTAATGAACTTCCCTTACCGTCCCCTATCAACCTCATCCCATCACTCTGCTTCTCCAAAATGAGAACAAGAAAGAGGAAAACGATTACCTAAACTGTAAAAGATTTCCACCGTCTTTACGTGATGATGAAAACATTAAAATATTTTACAGTTATTTAACCTGCAAATTTTACGGTTTTGGACCGTAATTTTACGGTTAAAAATACGGTACAAACAACCCTAAAAATACGGGTTACGGTAAAATACGGTAAACAAAAATTACGGTCAACCGTCAAATTTACGGTAAAAGATGGCAACCAGGTTGCCAGCATTTTACCCGTAAATTTGACTGGTCACCGTAAAAATGTGCATTGTAAACAACCATATAACCGTAAAAATACGGTGGATCTTTTATCATTGGCTACTTCTTGTATGAGCGCAGATGCCACACTGATTTGATATTTTATGACATTTCATTTGTCAAATCCATTGTAGTTAGGATGAGTGGTTTTGTAAGCGAATGACCAGAACACAAATTGCAATCTATTCAAGAATTTTCATCAGGTAATTAGACTTTTTTTGTGGGGATGATCCGTAACTTTTTCAAGCTTGGACGGTGCTGATCGACAAAGTAGACTCAAGTTTGGAAAAGGGCTGACAAAGGATATGAAATTATATTTTAATTGAAAATGACTGCTTTTACTCATAAGCACAGGATGGGACATGTCCGTAATTCCGCAGAGTAAAGAAACCAAACATAACTGTCAGAATTGGATATTTCATATTTGATACACTGTGAAACTTGGGCGGGGGACCACTGATCAACAACAGGCTTTCCCTTTAATACCATTGAGCAAGTCCCTCTTGCGACAAATCAGTCCGGAGGATTTCAATTTCCGCGGGCCACCAGAGGACTTTTTTAATCTTGTTTCTCAGACAGCAGTTCTAAATGGCTTAAAATCTGCACGTACCTCTGAGGATCTGCCAATGACAAATTTACACAGTATTGGAATGATACGGCAACCGGGTGCCTTGAGATTTGGTTGTCAAACAAAGAGGATATGGTCTAGTCGATCGACGACACGTGTTTCATGTGTAATGTGTAGATGTGTGCATCTTCAAATAGGGAAACTTTTAATAGTTTAATGGGTTGTACAACTGTTTACACGCAAAACAGTACAATTACCTTGCATTAGTGGCAATTTGCGTGTCTATTATTTACAGGGAGGATTAGGAGATGGTGATGTGATACATTAGACGGCATTTAAAGGAAAAGAAGGAAGATGTTATTTGCACCTATCCAAGGTACAAAAACTAATGATAAAAATAAAATGAGCATTTATAACACGCTTTTCCTATAAGCAAAGCGTGACTTCTAAAACATAATAAACATGCAACACTGGGAACAAAACAAATGGCAGTTGAGTGAATAAGTGATATTTCAACAGTTTTTCATTGTTCAGTAGTGTTGGACAGTTTTAAATGTAATTTGGCCTTTTCCCCGGATCGGCAGGCAGTTTTGTTAGTTTTTGGTACAGAAGCAGTAGTTAGCGCGAGGAGTGATGTTGTATCAGTGGAGAACGAATTGGGTACCAAGTCCGATAGACATTGAGGAGATTTCTTGTGCAGAGCCCGTAACTAAGAACATGAGTCTTGAATTTAATGTGTCATGGATGTGGAGCATGAAGATCAGACAGTAATAATGGATGTGTGGATCTTTGGCGTCATACAGTCAGACGGTGGATCTGTTTTAGAGGAGCTGAAGACGCGTTTTAGATGTCTGGCAGAACCCCATCAGAAGGGAATTTGCAAAGTGAAAATGGGATTGTGACAAGGGTTATAGTCAATAAATTTCTAAGTGGCCAGCCGTGCTTAGCTGGTATCATCCATGACACATATTTGTCTAAAATGGCACTAGATTTCTGGACTGTCTAGATGGCTAAATGGTTTAAAATCGTGCAAGTGGCAAGTAAGTATAGGGTTTCAAGAAGATTATGATGGCGACATATAGCAGCAATAAGGAACGAAGTCTTGTTTTGGTTTAGTTTCAATTTGCATAACGAGCATAAACAATGTCACCCACAGACTGAATGAAAGATGCGGGCACCACAGAGTCCTGAGGAACTCCAACAAATGCGAGAAACAGTGTCCATTGATTGTGAACATGATTTTTTGAACCATGTGCAATTCACAATTCCCCCCCCTTTGCAATTAAAAGACACATGATCAGTATTATTGAGTAGGAGTTACACACATCGTGTTAACAAATGGATGTTAAGGTCAAATACACTGCAAAACTGAGGTTATAACTGTAACACCATGACCATGGGTGTTTATATGTAACTCCCCTCCTGGAATCATTAGGGGACAGCACCACAATTATTGGTGTATATAAGACAAATTTTGGTTTAGCGAGAATGGGGTGTTAAATTTACACCACAGTCGGTGTTAATTATTTTTTCAACACTGCCAGGTGCAAATTGACAATACTGGTGTAATTTACACTCTCTGGAATCATATGGGGCCACACCCTCTGGTGTTAATTAACACCAAACTTTTGTGTCAAACATTTATATTTTGTAACATCTGAATTTAGTAGAAAATGTGTGATTTTGGTATTTGTGTTCTATTTGTAAAATTGCTTGCCTCATAAACAAATCATTCACAGATCACGAAATGCCATAACTAAAATAGCAGCACACCGAGTCCCCAGTAGTGTTAAATCCTAAATTTAACACCAGAAACTAACACCAACAAGCTTGACGCCGAATTGGGTTTAAAGTTTTAACACCCCAGGGTTTTTGCAGTGTATAGACTTCATTGTGCCTGTAACAGTTTGAAGGACACAGAGCAAGGGGTGGGGGTGGGCGGCCCCCCCCCCCCCCCCCCTTCATGGGTTAGTTAGTGGTGTTTTTTTTCCTTCTTTGCTGTGCACAAGCTCCACACATAACGGTGGGTTGGTTGGTTGGTGGCGGTCGTCGGTGGTGGTCAGATGGTCAGTCGCGGTCAAGCTACTTTCTCTCAAAGTATCAAAGTTAAACCACAAATGAGAAACATTTTATTTATTTCATGGGGTGCTGAGTAACTTTGGATGCAAAAACAAGTA
Organism: Ophioderma brevispina; assembly: GCA_023653785.1. Classification (NCBI taxonomy): domain Eukaryota; kingdom Metazoa; phylum Echinodermata; class Ophiuroidea; order Amphilepidida; family Ophiodermatidae; genus Ophioderma; species Ophioderma brevispina. The sequence continues at coordinate 38,426 of JAMKCH010028515.1, read as the reverse complement.
GACTTCCTTTTGGTAGCAGGGAGGTAAGGTTTGACGAGAGTTTGAAGAGAAAGAAAATGAAGAGAGAGAGAGAGAGATTTTAAGGTCTGCAAGTAGCTTAACTCCCAGGCCCGGTCCATACTGATTATTTTGGGGGGGTGCTAATTATGGAAAAAATTGGATATGGGTGTAGGTGGGTAAGCTTGCATAATTTGCAGAAGTGGAATGTCTGAGCGGGGGTGTGCCCACCAAACCAAGATTTTTCACCTTCATAATCAGCACTAAATAAATTTAAGTAATTTGTGAATAATTTTGGAATGCATACATAAAAGGCCTTTTATTTGACAGAATATTCTCACTGCTCCAGGAGCATATTTGCCATATGCTCCTGGAACATTTGCGTATTCAAATATGCTCCTGGAGGCATTTTGAATTAGAACTATTTTTCCAGAATTTATGCTACAGGACCCATATGTCCTGGAGAGATGGTCCTGGAGCATAATTTCGGGGCCCAAAATCTCATGAGAAGCCTCCCACCACACAGACTGCAGAAGAATGTACAGGACAGTCCCCAGACTTGGTCAAAAAAACTACACAGCTGAATGAAAACGGAAAATTAATCCCGATTTTCGAAAATGCCAAGGCGGACACCAGTCTGGAGCGTCTGGAAGCAAGAGTTTTCTCGCACATAATAGGTAAGACTAACAGACGGACTGTACAGGAAACAGGCCAAGACCTTGCCAAAAACATACACATGAAAAAGAAAAACTGCCTCACGATTTACGAAAATTGGCCAATCGGCACCCGTTCGTCTGGAGCGTCTGGAAGTGGTTTTCTAGCAAAAAAATTGACTGTGTGACTGAGCCGTTTATCAATCAGTACATTTAATTAAGTTAGGAGGCTACAACTTGTCAGCCACATCACATTACAGAGTGATCACACCAGCCTCCATGTGGACGTAGGGAAGTTGAGTCAAATTTGGTCGAACGCACTTAAACCATAGTGAATGCAAAATAAATGGGTTTTTTGAACCTACATTAAGATTTGTAGAATGAAACCACACAGTGAGGTCATTTCAACGATATATTCAACCCCTGGACATGTGATAAATTTTTGGTGTGAACGTGACGTGTAGTTTCGATCCACATCAAGTAGTGAACGATTCTAGGTATAGATAATATCGATCGCTCCTCTACCAACCCAGTATTGATAGCTCAGTTGGCAAGTGCGCGTTTTAGTATTACCGAGGTCACCTTTTAAAATACGGTCATTGCCCACATTTTTTTTTTCTCAAACATTGTGTTGCGGTGGCTATCTCCAGGGAAACTTTTTAATAGTTTTAATGGTGTTACAACTGTTTACCGCAAAACAGTACAATTACCTTGATGAGTGTGCAATTTGCGTGTCTATGTTATTTACAGGGAGGATTAGGAGATGGTGTGATTACTATTAGACGGCATTTAAAGGTAATGAAGAAGATGTTATTTTGACATCAAGGTACAATAAAGCTAATGCTAACATATTAAATGAGCATTTATAACACGCCTTTTCCATATTAGCAAAGCGTTGACCTAAAACAAATGTAAACAATGCAACCTGGGACAACAAAATGCAGTTGAGTGAATAAGTGATATTTCAAGTTTCTTTTCATGAGTTCAGTAGTGTTGACAGTTTAAATGTAATTTGGACATTTTCGGTCGGGAGCAGTTTGTAAGTTTTTGGTACATGTAAGAGTAGTTTTAGAGCGAGGACTGAATGTTTGTAATCAGTGAAGAAACGAATGTGTACAAGTCCGATAGACATTGAGGAGATTTCTTGTGCAGTGCCCGAAACTAGGAACATGAGTCTTGAATTTATGTGTATGTGTGTGGACCCAGTGAAGATCAGACAGTAATGGTGATGTTTGGTATACTTTTCGCTTTTTCATTAAGATCAGACTGAGTGGCTTTGTGTTTTATCGGAGCTGGAGACGGTTAGATGTACTGTGGCAGCAACGACATTCAGAAGGAATTGCAAGTGAAGATGGGATTGTGACAATTGTTATAGTCATATAAATTTTCTAATGTGGCCCGCATGCCTAGATGGTATCATATTGACACCTATTTGTCTATAAATGGCACCTAGTATTTTCTGGACGTCTTAGATGGCTAAATGGTGAAAATGGTCATGGTCAAGTATATGGGTTCAAGAAGATTAGATGGCGACATATAGCAGCAATAGGAATCTAAAGGGTTTTGTTTTGGTTTAGTGATTTGCATAAACGAGCATAACACAATGTCACCGCACAGTTACTGAACGGAAGCGGGCCAATCACAGAGTCCTGAGGAAATCCAAAATGAGAGAAAACAGTGTACCATGATGTGAACGATTGATTTGGCAACCATTGTGCAATTTGCCACCATTGCAATTTTAAAGGAAACATGATCAGTATTATTGAGTAGGATGTACACACATCGTGTTAACAAATGGATGCTTTAAGGTCAAATAGCACTGCAAAAAACTGATTGGTATTAACTTTAACACCCTGACCAGGGTGTAATTGTAACTCCCTCCTGGAATCATTATGGGGACGCCCACCCACCATATTGGTGTTATTATTTAAGACAAATTTTGGTATAGATGACACCTTGGTTTAATTTTACACCACAGTCGGTGGTTATTGATTTTTTTATTTTTCACACTGCCAGGTGCCAATTGACACACTGTGTGTAATTTAACGTACTCTCCTGGAATCAATATGGGGCCAAACCCTCTGGTGTTAAATTAACACCAAATTTGTGTCCACATTTTATATTTGTATACATCTGATATTTTAGTAGAAATATGTTGATTTGTTGTTAGTTGTGCTTCTATTTGTAACTGTGATTGCCGCTAACAAATCATAAACAGATCACGAAATGAATAAAAGAAAATTATACAGCACACACCGAGTGTGTTAAATCCTAAATTTCAACACCAGATACTAACAACAACAAGCTTTGACACCCGACGTGGTGTTAAAGTTTTAAAACCCCAGTTTTTTGCTATGGGTAAAGACTTCTATGTGCTGTAAAAAGTCTTGAAGACACGAGCAAGGGGTGTGGCTAGTGACCTCATGGGGTAGTATGTGGTTTGTTTTTTTCAATTCTTTTGTTGTGGCACAAGCTCCAACCCATAACGGTTGGTTGGTGGTGGTTGGTCCGTCATTCGGTGTGGTTGGTCAGATTGCGTCAGTCGGTTCAAGCTACTTACTCTCATAAGTATCAAATTTAACCTACAATATGGATGAAAACCATTTATTTATCTCATGGGTGCTGAGTCACTTTTTGATGCAAAAAACATAGTAGACTTCCTTTTGGTAGCAGGAGTAAGTTTTTCCGAGGTTGAGAAAGAAAATGAAGAGAGAGATTTTAAGGTATGCAAGTAGATTAACTCCATCAGGACCCAGTCCCTATGCACATGTTATTTTGGGTGCAATTATGGAAATATTGGACTATTTGTTGTGTAGTGTGGGGAATGCTTGCATAATGCAGTGGAATATCTGAGAGGGGTGTGCACCCCACCTGAAACCAAGATTTTCCTTCTTCATAATCAGCACTTAAATAATATATTTAAGTAATTTGGTTGAATAATTTTTGTGTGCAATGCATACATCATTTTATGCATAAACAAAGGACTTTTAAATAAGGATGTTTTTTTGGTATGACCACCCCCTTATATGGATCTATTCCAGATCCAGTGGTTCATGCGAACTGTGTAATAATACAAATACAATATAGTGGATTGTTTATCAGCAACAGTTCTATGAATTACTCCAGAGGACTTGTTCAATTGCAAAATTGGAACCAGGAATGGAAAAAACCAATACAGTGGAGTTGATGGCGGGGGGTGGGGGGGGTGGACACTGGTCGGCCCAAACAAAATAGGAAGTTGAGTAGACAATCTGTATACCTTGTACCACATTCCATGTGTAACTGCTGCAGTATCCAAGATAGGGAATACTTTTAATAGTTCTATGGATTGTTTGCACATCAAATCAGATTATCAATTACCTAAAAAGTATTAGTCATCACAGAAGAATGTGCTCCGATCCTAACCACTTCCCAGACAAACAAGACCGCAATTTTTTTTTCAAAAATCGGCTACACGTCTTGTTTCAAAACTTGCATAAACTTACAATTTTATTTTCCCGACCAGGGATGATTAGTCTGCGAGTATCCCCATCGTCAAACGAGACAAGGATGCTGAAACGCCGAGCAGTAGGCGACCGCATCATGGAATCAACAAGAATTCCATGCATGTTTAATTGGTGACGCCACCTGTTCAGTCCCGATTGAGTCGCCGACTTTGAACGATGGCACAAGCAGTGACATGTCGCTGTCAAGATTGCTCGTCAATTGGTGCCGAGTTGTTGACGCCAGAAAAGGTACCGTCACAAAGAGACAACTCCTGAGACGTGATCCTCTAACCCTCTTTCCCAAAGGATCTACAATCAAAGACCACATTCTGTCAAATATCAGTGTGCTAGTCTTGTTGTCAAATTACAAGACAAGAGATGCTCAATTGCCGAGCAGAGTAGGCGATCAAGCATGTCACTGGTTCAGTTCTCAATCACAGTTCGTCAGACCTAACACGACATGCACAAGGTTGCTGTTAAGACTGCAAGTCAGCGACTTATCTTCGAGTCGCCGCGTTTAGTCGCCGATTAACATGTCATTGGCTGTCACTTTCTCTTCCGTCGCTTGGAGCAGACTCATTGCCGACCACTTTCCAAACTGCACACAACTATCTCTTTGATGCGCACCATATCATCCACTACCTGCTTCCAAACCATTCACATGTTCAAGCCGACCTCACGATTCCAAAGCCGCCACTATTTTAAGCGCAAGAAAATAATAATGGCGGGTTTTTTCAAATTTGTCCACAGGCTCCCGACCGCTTCTCAGAGATTTTGGCCCTGAAATTATGCTCCAGGACCAGCTGCGCCAGGACCATATGCTCCAGGACTTAGAATATCTTGGAAACAATTTGCTAAGTCAAATATGCTCCAGGAGCATATATGAATACGCAAATGGTCCAGGAGCATAGGCCAATGATCTGCTCCCTGGAGCAGTTATTTGACAGATATGATTTCTCACTGACGCCATTTGCGTATTCAAATATGCTCCTGGAGCATATTTGACTTAGAATTATTTTTTCCAGATATTTATGCTCCAGGGACCATATGGTCCTGGAGCAGCTGGTCCTGGAGAGCAGCTGGTCCTTGGCATAATTTCGGGCCAAAAATCTCTGAGAAGCCTCCCGACCAACAGACTGCAGAAGACGTACAGGACAGTCCCAGACTGGTCAAATAACTACACCTCCTGAAAAAGGAAAATTACTCCCGATTTGTCTGAAAATATGGCCAATGGGCATCAGTCTGGAGCAGTTGGAAGTACAAGTTTGCTCAGCAAAATTAATAGGTAGACTACAGACGAGTCTGGACAGAATCAGGCCCAGACCTGCCAAAACTACACATTTGAAAAAGATATAAACTGCTCACGATTTTCGTAAAAATTGGCCAATCGGCAACAGTTTTGAGCAGTCTGGAGTGGTTGTTTGCTAGCAATACAAAAATATATTATTATCGGCTGTGTGTGACTGAGCCTTTACTAAATCAGTAATGTTAATTAAGTGTGGCTACAACTTGTCAGCCACATCACATACGGAGTGATCACACCAGCCTCCATTTGACGTAGGGAATGTGAGTCTTACTATTGGGTCGAACGGCACTTTCAACCATATGAATTGTGTCAAAATATAATTTGTTTTTTGTACTACATTTCAGGATGTAGATGAAACCACCTCAGTGAGTGTCATTTCAACGAATATTCATTAACCCTGGGACATTGAGTTATGTATAATTTTTTGGTGTGAACGTGACGTGTAGTTTCGATCCACATCGTGCGTTATGTCTGAACGTATTCTAGTGTTATAGGTAATTTCTATCGCTCCTCTCCCAACCCCGGCTATTTGATAGCCTCAGTTGCAAGTGCGCCGTTTTAGTAATATCAGTGGTCACCTTTTAAAAACCGGTCATGCCCCACATTTTTTTTCATCAAACTGATGTGCGTTTGGATCTATCTCCAGGTGAAAGATTAATAAAGTAGTCATCTTGTCTACCTTAGATAAATATAGTAGTTACATTTCAATGAGTATTATGAGTGTGTTTCCATAAAGCATTTAACAACATTGTAAGAATGTGCCCTATTATTATGTAGAAGTGCGAATCGATGCTCTTCTTTGTATTGAAATATCCAGATCGTATTTTGTTTTAACCAGCAAGCTGATGGCTCATTTTTGTATAATTTCCAGAGAGCTTATTAACCTGAATCAATCTGTAAGTGGATTATATTTGTGTACATTAATCATACACTTGCCATGGCTATGATCCCAATAATATCTATATATCGTCAATTTACTTGACATACGCTGCTGGTTGCCTCTATCTTAGTGACAGCTTCGTTCCCTTGTTGCACATTTTGTTTCAAGCTATGAATATTGACTATGAACAAATGTCTTTATGCCAATATACATGGAATATGTCAGTAATATAAATAAACTTCTGTGGTCTAACATTGAGGTGTAATCACTCATTATATTATTAAGGATATGTACATAATCATTACAAAAAGACTAATACATTGGTGTTACATTGAAAAGATAGTTTTTTTCAAATTCCCCCAGTAAATTTTATTTAAAGTGAACAATTGAGTATTTTTATGGCACCCAAATATTGTGTCATACTAGTGATATTTCATATAGTATTAGACAACAAAAGAGTTCCTACTTGTATTTGGCTACAGAAAGTCTTAAAAGAGTGAATAAAGAGGATTTGATTTGCTCATATTCCAAATATAAATAAACATCGGCTGAATTTCATATTGCTCCTTATTACTGAAAATAAGAAATTCACCAATTTTTATACCAATAGAAAACATTTCGCACAGCTTATTCCATTTAGATCGGGGTGATGTATTTTTTATGGGAAAGCTTGAATATCAGTGCTAAAATAATCAGTATTCTTTTGATTTGTTTTAGTGACACTGATATTGTGAAAATCTCTCGTTCAATCTTTATACATGGGGGAATTTGGGAAATAAATCCTAAACAGAAATACTCGAAAAGTGGCATTATAATCAAGCAATGCTTAAAATTGCACACAAGACTTTAGGGAACAAGACAAGATGAGAACGTGTAACCTCAGTCAAATAGTAGATAATAAGAACATCTTCAACAAAGGAGAAGTGACCAGTTTTTGAAATTTTGTGATGAGCTGTGGGAGAGGTACAAACTACCATATAAATGGTATAACATTATGATTTAAAAAGCACTAGTATGAGTACAGCAATTCATATTTATATTCAGTCAAATGTTAATAAATTGAAAGTTGACTCACTGCAGAAAAAAAAATCATTTGATAAACACACCAGCAAGCAATGTAAAAAGACGTGTCAAGTTACAGTCATAGAATTTTAAAATTTCTCGGCATAAAGTTAAGACAAAAATCAGAAAGTTAATGTTTCAGATGTGAAGTCATCTGGGTAACAAAGCATTTTATAGTTGGAGGACTAGACTGAATTACATCCAATTTAACTCGCTTTTCTAGGGCATTGCCGAGAATGTAGTTGTAATACAGTCGGAAATTTACATATTCCCTTGTATGGTCGTCTTTTGAATGCACGCCATTCTAAAAAGCACTTGAAGAAAATTGAAACGTCGTACTAACATATTACACAGACCTATTGTGTTCGTGCGCGTCGTGGAATCCTACTGACACACTTTTCTGTGCGCATATTCTACTACCGAGCTTTTAGCCGACAGATGAATCTTAAAGGAACCAAAAGATGTCTTTGAATCTCCCATTTGAAAGTTTCAAATAGGCTTTGGTATGTGCATTCATCATATATCTAATACAGGAACTGCGAGATCACATGTTGTGGTCTGTTCTAATACTAAGATTCGTTTGAGGGACATAGAAAAGACTGGCTTATGTAGGCGAATGAATATGCTTCACATCTAGCATTTTCTAAATAGCCCAGTTAGCCACTGTCTTTAAGCGATCTTTTGTCCCAGAGGGGGTGTGGTTTATAAGATTAACATACCCAGAATCAATTTTTTGGACACAGAGATTCTAGCACAGTGCTTTCATTTCAAAGAGAGCCACAGAGGATAGTAAGAGGCAATACCATGAGCATTGCAATTGTTACCCTATACTTTACTACACACATCGGTCAGTACTTTTTAGGAATAAATAAAGGGCTGAACCTTTTTTTATATGATATCCAAAAATCCTTTCAAGTTGTGTCCAAAAATTTGGACAAAAGAGCAGATATGGGTCCATATTTGAATACAGAAGATCTAAGATAACAATTAGCTGCCCTTTGTCAGAAATTCTGATTCAAAAAAACTCTGTTACGGCCCCCCCAATGCCATGTTTGTCAGTGACTCCTGAAATGCTCTTCAGGAATTTTGTCACCTGAAAAACCATTTCAGATCCACTGACACAAGAGGATTAAAAGACGCAATGAGAGATTTTGATGAATCTGTATTTTCTGTAGTGGTAGTGTTTCTTCTATAGTTTTATAACAAAATAGATTCTCCTACCTTTTATTTGGCTACAGAAATATCTGAGAAAAATATAAGCAAGGATATCCACATTGCGCGATCCCCCTGGCAAGATGGCATGTATACACACAAGGTGGTTAGTTGGCAAGTGGTCAGTTGCAGGGCATCAAAATTCATAAATTGTTCTCATGGAATATATCTTGGAGATATAGTAGCAGTTCTAAAAATGAAAGCCAACCAAAAGGGGATAAAAATGACCGCGGATGACCTTTGACCTTGGGATGTGACCTTCAACATCAACAAAATATTGAGCGAATCCCGTTATTGCACCTTTGACCCAAGATAGGTGTAATTGGACTTTCAACTTTTCGAAAGACGACCAGAAAAACATAAACTAACCGATTGCATCAAAAAATCGTGTCATTTACAGGCGTGAGAAGAAAGGGACTGAGCGTGAATGTTACAGACAACCAAAAGTCATGTTCACAAAGGAAATGTAAGACCGAAAACAATACAGTGGGGCAATCTACCACAGGCCACCAGATCCGCATCAATGTAGTGGTACTTCAAGATCCGATGTTTGTGAACGTGTGTTGGACTGTCTGCACAATGCACATTTTATTGCCATTACAGATGATTGTTTTGCGACAAATCAAATCTATCGGGTAAGTGCGTGCACGTCAGGGCGTAATGGAATCGCGCGTTATTAGCCGTTGACGATGTGTGATGCAATAAGAAACCACGATAAGAAGCGTGTTCCTAGCCGCACTCCCTATTTGATCTCAAGTTTGAGGGTGACGTCGCTGTGCATGCTAGGTTTTGCACTCTAGAAACACATGCGCTGGCCTTTCCATTGCGAACACGCACGTGAATAAAAGGCAGCACAATCGAAATGCTAAAGCGGGAATGCAGAGTCACGTCATTAGGTATACGTCACCCTCAGTGACTCAAGACCGAACAGAGGATACGCTGTGGCTGTGCAGAACACGATACTCACTAGTATGAATACACCATGCAAGCACTGCCATTGATCCGCTCGTGTAGATAGCCCAGTAATTGATGTGTGAGCTTTGACGGGGAAAACATCATGATCATGGGTATATGGTACTACTTTGAAATAGAAAGTAGCCCTAGCTATGTTTACAATCAGGACAATACACAATACGTGATCTTCAAAATCATCAGTGCATGCCAAGCCTAGCCAGCTTGCTCAAATACAAAATCGCAATACCGGCTCGGCTCGGCAATGTGGTGACGAGCAATATACTAGTCCATCTCTGCTTAACAAAACATCATACGCTACTATACTCTTCCAATGCAAACACACTACTGTGATTTGCTGACGGAAGAGATTGAGGCAACGGCAAATTTGAAACTAAAATCACCTAAAATATCAAATTTACAAGGCTTTTTTCTCAAAATTCCTTCATCCAACATCTTTTGTTGGATGAGAAAAAGTTGCTCAAAATAGGCGGTTTTCTAGCTATATGCCAAAAGGTGTAGAGGTTCTGTTTGGAGATTAAATGTAATTGTATGGCACGATGAGCGGATGCGCCATTGGGTTAACGTATATTTCGCAACCTCTAATCCCAATTCAGTAACGAAACATTAATGACCTTCACCGCATGCCTAAAACCCTGATTCATTGTGACGATAAATAAACAGTAGCTCCACTCAACTCTTTCCACTCTTGTTAAATATCAGATCAAGGGCTCAAGTGTCTTAGTAGTTTTAAAACGTAGCTCCAAGTTTGCCCCGCACTAACAAGAGCACTTTGGCTTTTTGTTTCAAGAGCAAGAGCCATTTGTGAAAATCAATCATGTCACACACAAAGCCTTTGAAACACAAGCCTTTGTGATTGTTAGCAGCAAACTCTGCACACCACATATGTGACTTTTAAACAAAACTTAAAATATATAGTTCTCATACTTCAAATAAATTAAAGTAAGAAAGAACGGAAACACTATGTGCTAGAAGCAAACAATGCATGACTTTTGTTCCAAAGCTCAGCTATAATATGATGCTTTTAAACAGAGTGTGCTGCATGAGAAAATTAACACTGTATAAGCCGTTCGGTTCAAAATGCCGCGTACTGCATTCAACACGAAAAAATGGGAAATATGGGCTCTTCAGATGTTTGGATTTTACATGCTACCAATGCCATGATCCCTTTTACATGCATTCACCTAAAATGTTCCATCTCAGAGCCGTTAATTGTAAAATATTTTCTGTTCCTTCTGAAACTCATATAGGTGACTCCATATAGGTAAAGAATTTAAAATGCTTTATGCTAGGCAGAAATGGGCAAAAAAAAATGTTTCATCACTGTTAGCCAAAACTTATGAAATCCAACACAACTGTTAATCATTTCAACTTAAAAGCAGTTGCCTGTGTCTAGTGGTCTGGAAAGTAATTCAAAGAATAAATTGAAATACCATACTCCAGGAATATGGGGAGATTTAGAATCATTTAATGAGGATTTACTGAACATCTAGACCCTAAACCATCTAAAAGAAGAAAAGAAAAAAAATAAGGCAAATAATACAGAAGTTAAAAATCCTGCACAAGCCTTTCTTGGCAAGTTTCAAGCTCATTCAATCCTCCGAGGTGGCACTGGTGAAAGTCACGAGCCGTCCCCATTAAAAACCTAGCTGGGAATAGAGCTTTTCAATGATATGCCGTCATCGGAATTCCTGCCTGCCTGCCCGGAATGCCGTGCCCAAAAGGCTCACATTAGAATATCATGTCTTCCCTTCTGCATGCGCCAGATAGTGCTGTTGTACCAGTGGCATCCATGCAACCCAAACATTTTTCAAGTCGATTTGTAAAAGTAAAGCCATTTTGTTAGGACTAGAGCATTGTATGGATGAAAATAAGATCCACGACATGTTTTGGATGATTTCCATTAACTCTACTTTTTATGATTTGTTAACTCATTGGTTGTATTAACAGCTAATTCATTGGTTATTCTAGGGTTATATGTATTAATTAGTCAATCAGAGATAAGCTACGAAAAGCTAAAGGTGCACACAGATAAAGAAGGGGATGTTTGGGGTTGGCTACTCAGCAGGGCAAATCATGCTTATTAGTAATTACCAGGATATTGTTACAAAGGACAGTGGTCCTTCAGAAGTTGAAATTTGATCTATCTTGTATTTAATCAGTAATCCCAGGTTGAAGGGAAGTACAATTGGACCCAATAAGGAGAGAATCTTATTGACATAAAACCTGAAATGACATGAGTTCCATGTAGCACACTTATACCATGGTTCCATGTGTTATAAGTGTCAATTACATTTTGCCAAAAGCATTCTGGGAAGACATTACTTTCTGCTGTGGAAAACTTATAGAATTCTCAAGAGTGTTGTTGTATCCACTCCCAGACTTTGTATGCTATAACGACGTCTGAGTGCGGGTGGAAAGCCTTTTAATAGTGTGGTCAAGTAGTGCCTATGTCTGCAGGTGACACGTTCTAGGGGGAAACCTATTCAGGTTTAATGGGATGCAAGTTATGGGTGCAAAATACTCGAGAAGTAGGTAATCATTGCAACCTTGGTTCCTCGGAATAAAAGGAAAACCTGTCAAAGTACAATTCTTAACTACCTATTGCCGTTGGGAAGTAACACTGATCGTGAGTACAGTTTAAGAGCTTGGGAGATGAATGACTTGCTGAGGGTAAACTTGAACCCTCAACCATTTTTCACGCGGGGGTGGAAATCGTCTAATTACATACACATAAAGAAGAGATTGGAAGTGTTTTGAGGACATGTTCTTTGTCTCAAAATTGTATCTTCTTTACCGGAGATAACGGAATCCAGTCTTTCTCCTAGCGTCACTTTACTTTCTATTTTTTAACGTCTTTCCACAAGACAGCTGGTAAATTGGAGAATTAATTGTCAAGTGGGTTAAAGGCACTTTGGCAGTGATTTGCTAAATCAGACAATCAAAAAAAAAAAAATCATCAAAAATCAGATATTTGCCATTTTGTAAACCAAGTATAGTATCCAAACATCTACCCTGCAAGTGAAGGTCTAAAGCACCTAACAAGGACATAATCGGATATTCAGTCATTACTGTCTGTCAGACATTACACAACACATAATGAAGGGGATTTTATAGCTTCATTGAAAACATCAAACAGTAGTTTTTACTAATAAACCTAGTAAAAACGATGTCTCGTTTTACTAATTGATTGTTTGTAAGTCACGCTTAACCAATTTTAATTGTGTAAAGAAGTGCTCTATGAGTATTTAATCTTTGGGCATACTCAATGAGTTTCTGAACGAGAAAAAGTTCGTTAAACTGAAATAAAAGTGGTAAGGCACGCTTTACTATTGCTAAACTAATTTTGGCGGCAGTTCTACCAACGTATAAATTAGTAAAAAATGTATAGTTTTACTAGTTTGGGTTATTTTGGCCTTTGAAACTAATTTTTTAACTAGTTTATCCTGTCGTACCAATCAGCTCTACCACAATTATGCTGTAACAAATGCATTGGTCATGCAGGCGAGTATCCAAAGCGACACACACACGTAGAAACATAGGCCTTATTATGATGCAAATAAGGAATCACACAAATTGCATTTTTCATGATCACGGCTTGTCCCCAAACTGTTCTATAGCCACCGGAAACAATTGTTTGACGAAGCGTATATGCAGTACTGCAGGTGCGACCTGTACACGGGCGTAGCGCGTGTCCGCTATTTTAATCATTGTGTACGCGCAGTATACAGGCAGTGCGACCTTACGCACCAAGCTGCAGCAGATTGTTCGATATCAGTTCAAACAAGATACCTCAGAGTCACAGAGTGACTCAGCAGAGTATAGCATGTCCTAGAGCACAAAAGCATCTTGATCTAAACCATGATACAATGGGTCTACGTACACGCCTGGATATCCATGCAGTGTGCATGGTCTGGAGCTGCATGTCCAGTACATTACCGCATTAGGCCCATACACGCCGCGCCGGGTTCATCGATAAGTCATTAATGCCGATAAATGAACACGGATCCGGCCAAATAGATTGACAATTGTAAGTTGTAACATTCAGATTTAATTGTGTGAATCCTACTGCGCCTAACATGCCTAAAATTACCTGTATTGCATCGCTTAGGAGAGCTCCACACAACCACGCCGTACACAGCTGCATGCATGTACATGTGCAACTTGTGCTTGTCATGTGGACTGAGTGGCGGGAACAAGTACAGTTCGTAAAACAATTAGTAGCAACTGATTGGTTGGGCAGGCCTTACCAATTAATTCAAGGTTCTACAAACATATGCTGCTTTACTAATTAGACAAAATTGGAAAACCTGCCGATTCAGGTAGTAGAACTGACTAAACTAGGTGGTATCCGTTATTACGGCTTACACTTTGCTCAAAGTTGTAGAGCGGGTTAAAGAGCTCTACAAAACTCTAGCAGAGCTGAAACTGATTGTCTTACTAATTTTTTTTAGTAAAGCATGCCGAAACTCGACTTTTGTTTTCAGTGTTTGAACACTTCTGTTTTCTTGCGTTTCTGTCAATTTTTCAGTTGGACTAATATGCCTTAATGGGAGTCCTACAGATTTATCTTCACTTTTAAGCTATTCTGCAACAATTTCAAATATTTTTTTATCTTTCGGGTGAACCACTGATAGTGTCTTTAAAATATTGCAAATTACCCCTTTCTTTCTGGCACATTGTCTACGAAAATTTTTTTTACATATGATTTAGGATTCAAAATGGTCTGATCAATCAATTTTTCTTACTCCCATTTTCACTTTCTTCCTCCTATTTTTCATTTTCTTCCTTACTTTTAACCTTCATACACCACAACACATCACACCACACACATGGATTTCTTGATGTGAGTATAGGAATGTACTATTTGAAAGAATTAAGTGCTCTTCTTTGAAAAATACCCATCTGCTGTATGCAAGAGTCTGGGTATAACAGATCAACTATTCTAATACCCAGAGGGTGTATTGAGTCAATCCCACAATGCACCAGTTTTGGGAAATTTTACCTCAGTAAGGTCATGTGATCCCACAAAATCCTATTCTTAACACGTAAAAACTCTATTTTAGTTCACAAAGTGTCAGTACTGAATTTTAAGCATGATAATGAAATAGCTTTTGGTTCTGAAACTTCTTGAACAATTTATATCCCTAAGTACTGACATGTGTTTAGTACAGTATAGGCACGTTGCAATGCATTATGGGATTGGTTCAAAACACCCTCTGTCTATTACCATACAATATTTGTAACAGGAAATTTTCATAAAAGGACACAAACACACAACAGTTTGCAGCAAAGTTGGTGAGGAATTGCAGGAAGAAAATACCTTTGCCAACTGAGGCTTCTCACTCAAAATTACCAAAATAAAGTTCTTAATCTTAATATTGTTTTCCTGTAGTCTGGGAAATATGGCAGACTAAATACTCAGGTATGATATTGGCTTCTACAGCATGTCCACTTGAAGGTACAGTAAATGGATTTTTTAAAAGGAGTCACAAGAAATGGGTGTAGACTATAAGCTTTCAGATGCTTGGTCCTTATTTTCCACAGAATAATGCATGAAAACGTTATTAAGGACAGAGCATCACTGATACAGCAGCTTACTTTACACCTTTTAATATTCAGGCAAAAGTTTATCTCCAATGGGCAAAATTTCCCAGGAATGTGGTTTCTTAATCACTTTTTCCAGGCCTGAAAAAAGTATATTTCCTGCAACTGTCAGTGATGAATAAGTGCTTGTTTTGATCCTAACAGTGGACGCCCTTGGCAGACAGACTAGAGGAGTAAATGCAGCTACTTAGATGATTATATTCTAAGCTGCTGTATTTTCTGTCAAGATACATAAGGATCCTTGCCAAAAGAACTAAAACATATATTGACATTATTGTTATCCTGAACTGCTGAATAATTTCTGTTAGGCAAGTGCATTTTCCCTGATAAACCTCGTCATAATATCAATATTACATCACTCAAACATACAATCAAGAACCAGACCTGTGAATGGGCTTTTGAAAAAGTAGCTGAAAAAACTGAAATATAGCATAAACTGGGTACAAATGTAAAAAAAAACAGGCCAAAAACGAAAGAAAAAGCTAACATTTTGACTTGTTGAAAGCATTAAAAAAAAGCTGAAATCAGCTTAAAACCTAAACTCTCACAGGCCTGAACAACTGACAAATGTGTAAACTATAGTTGTTTTGCTTGATATTTTTAATTTGAAACACCCACACACCAACTTGTCTCTAGACAGTCACAGCATAAGGTTGTTCAGATTATAAAAGAGCTGTGTGAACTACCTTGCCCTTTCCGTCCCTTTTCCATTAGTAATAAGTTTTATTTACCATCCTATTGCTTTTTTCCTTACTGTTATTGCCAAACATTTTGCTTTGGAAGTTCTGCAGAGAAAAATAAGACTAACCTAGTGAGAATTAATATGATGCAGGTAGAACCTAGAACCTTAGAAGTGAGCACTCAGATAAACACTTTCATTATGTCATATTTGTAAAAAAGGAAAGAGTACAAGCGATTGGGGATCAAGAACAGGAAAGGAGGCCGTGATTATAGGAACACACTAATGGCAACCAAGCAAGCAGACAGTTGTCCGGCCATCCCTGGTTTAGTCTATTGTAGTCTTGTCTACTTCATAGCCAATAGTATGAATCACTTTGGTCAAAAAATGTTTGTTTGCCTTTAATCCAACCCGCCCTGGCAAGCCCAGATATACCCCCCTCCGCATTTTTCGTCCCGCTCTCCGCCGTTTCCGTGTTCCACCCCCCTTTGAAGCAAAATAATGGCACATTTTTTACAAGGCACCCCCAATTTTCAAAATTGATATTTTGGCACAGTTACGTGGTTTAATTGTATAGGCAACTATACCTAGATGAAGAAAGGGCACCGAAAAATAGGAGTAGGGTGATCATGTTAAAATAAGGGAGTGGTGTAATTATAATTGGGATACCAGATTGGACTTAACGGCAAGATGGAAACTGATACGTTTATGTCTGTGCATGATGAATATGTGGCACCTCGAAGAAAATAAACTCTAACGTGACTTGCCTGCCAATAAACAACTAATGGATTAGCCCCTTGGGCTTATTGTAAAGCCAAATACATCTTAACTCCTCTCCATTGACAGTCCAGAAGAAGAAAGCATTAGAAGAAAGCATAAAATACGGATACTACAAGTACGTACCCCTTGTAGCTTCACCCTGTAGAAGCCTAAATTTAACCTTGACCTATAATACGGTTTGCGGCTTATAACTCCATAGGGGTAAGTCGGGAGATGTACAAACTTACATTTTTTTAATCTTGTGATCATACGAAAACAATTTGGTAGTAATTACGGACAAAAACATTGGAACACTTTTCAATTTTGACCCATGTAAACTCTTGCGAGCCCCTAGCTAGCATTAAGCTACCCTACAGAATGGCCATCTACATTTTTTGTGTTATGCCATAGTCATTGAGGTAGCCCTGGTATAACCTCTTTGCCCCCCCCCCCCCCCCCCCACCCCCGGTGATACCGACCAAACATGATGGCTCACCCACTATTTTAAAAACGCTAGGTAGTGAAGATTACAGATTCAGAACTGTAAAAAAAACTTTCCCGGGGTGAAATGTTAAAACCCAATGTATTCTTTAAAAAGTTGCATTGCATTATGGGACACATTATGGCATTATGACGTAGTAACGTATTGTGTATAGTACTTGGATTTTGGCTTTCTTCTGGACTGTCAATGGAGAGGAGTTAAGATTTGTATTTGGCTTACAATAAAAGCTTCCCGTTTGTGCCATAGAGTATTTTTGTATGTGAAAAATAGTATGTTCTTCCCATATCCTAGTATATCATTTGAAAGGTAAAGTGAATAATTTGATATTTTGTTAAAAACAAATCAGGAATGCTTTTAAATACACACCCAATTTCACGCTATTCTTGTTGTCCGTAGCATATATAGTGACCTATTTCTTAAATTTTTCTTTGTTTTTGGCCTTAAGCAGCTTTTTATTTTTAACATTATACCTCAAATATAGGGCAGAGCAGATACTTGGTGCACAAACCTATGTCATTGCATCAAATAAACCCCTATGTTAAAGCACAATATACACCAAGGACATCTTTACTTCTCCCAAAAAACTGGGGTTTGCCTTTAAGAAGATTTTAAGAGGGAAAGTAGGTAAATCTGTTATGGTCCCTAGTTCCCTCAATCCCGCACCCTCGTCGCAAACACAAACAAACTGGCCAGTTCCTATTGCGGCCATTTATTGATTGCAAAAACCTGTCAAGATTTAGGCCCTTTGGGACCCCACTTCTCCGCCATTTAGAGCCCTGTTTAAGTGGCTTTCTTACGGAAAGCCGTTTCACTCCGACTCTGCCCATCGTGAGAATTAGCGAGCCGATAATTGAAGCTGGGTTGACAATATTACTCCCTGTAAGTAGCTGCCACATGGATTTGTAATTATAATTAAAGTGCAGAATGGGAAAATGCAATCACTTGGAATTCAATGAAGTTTAGTAAAAAAATCAAGTGTCTTTTTGTTCACACACAATATTGCATTAGAACAAAATTACCTTCCATATGAAAGGAAATTATTAACTTGATGTGATGTTTATGTCAAAGCAATTCTTTTTTTCCAAGTATCTCCCTGCAAAAAATCGAAGCTGTCCAAGATACTGTCTTGCAAACACTAACTGATTGTATGATGTTTTAAATTGGGGGTCTGAAAATCTGAAAAAAGTTGGAAAACGGCGGGGTAAACAATTTTGCATGGGAGCAAAATAAAATCATGTGGGTTTTGCTGCAAGTTTTAAACAATACAATAATAAATGTTTTTATCATGTTTTTTTTTATTTGCATTTCTCAACAAGTGTGCATAGGATTCAAATTCGATAACTGGGTGCAATTCTCAAAAGTAGGGGGTAATAATAATAGTAGTAAATCCAAAGTTTTAAATCCAAATCTGTTCCCATGAAAAGGCTGGGCCAGAGTACCTCAGACACAGTCTCACTCCCATACAACATCTCCATCTCACACGAACAATGATATTGATGCTAATGGAACGGCTTTGTTGATACATTCTTGCTTGTGTGGACGAATCGATCCCCAGCACCAACAAAGCATTCCAAAGCCAAACCTTGGATACTCTTGAAATTAAAAATTAATTACAAACAAGAAACGCCAGGCTTTTAAAAAAGCCAAAGACCACTCCAGCGAATACCTCTGGGATAAATACAAAAAAATCCGAAATGCTGTCAAATATGCTCTCAAAAAGCCTACAGTGATCATTGGCACCAAATATGATGACTAAAAATGACAATTGAAAAAGTTTGGAGTTTGTCAAATCTTCCTGCTCACAACCAGAAAATCTCTCCTTCATTGTCAACAGAATATCATGTACTGTTTTTTTTTTTTACTTTAATTCATCAAGAATTGCAAAGGGGTTTTAATGACCTGTTTTGTATTTTTTTAATCATACAGATGACAATGTGGAAATTACCTCCCCTGAGTAGATGTTCCAAAGCTGTCTGATTCAGTGGACGACTGATATGGTGCTTAAGAGAATAAGGATGTTGTCTCCCGACAAAACTGTTGACCGGACAATATATCGGGTCAGTTTGTTAAAAATTGTTGTGCGACTAATATACTCCGATTCTCGCACGCATCTTCAACTTGTCGCCTGTCTTATGGTAGGCTACCGGAATGGTTGAAAATAGCCATATAGTTCAGTATATAAAAAGGGCAACCGTTCTTTGTTGACAAACTACAGACCAATAGCATTAACATCTATTTGTGTAAAATGCTGAAGCCCTGGTGTGTGTTGGTTATGAACGTAGATCTCATCTTCATGCTAATGGGCCTGCTTTTTGAAAATCAGCCTGGTTTTACACCTGGAAAATCATGTGCAACGCTCTATGTGAGGCATGGGCAACAACTAATGGCGGCCAGCCCTTGATCGAAGTTCAATCCAACTGCACACGTATTGATCTGATTTCAGTGGACTACAGTCGGGCTGATTCAATTCTCATATGTTCTCATCCACTAAATAAACAAAAACTATGGGATCTGTGGTGGTTCCATGCTAAATTGGATAACTTCTTTCCTGACATGTCGACAGCAACGTGGTTATGTTTCGTGGTTTCCAGCTTCAGAGAGTGGATCAATGTTTTATCGGGAGTCCCTCAAGGATCTGTGCTTGGGGGCCACTCGTGTTCAAACATTTATGTTAACGATTCAATCTTCATATGCATCGTCTATCTACCAATATGGTGACGACACTTTCATCTTCAAGGCAGTCAGAAGTAGTACTGATTCTGTCGTGCTTCAATCCGATCGTAGTAAATAAAGTGGGGTCAGAACCAAAATGATGCTATTAAATTAGACCCTCTAAAGTGTCAAGTTATGTGCATTACACGGAGCAAAGTAAGCCTATTCCTTCTTACTATGTAAATAATACCAAACTCGTAACAACACTCTTCGCCTTTTAGGCGTGATTGTTGCTAGTATTTGACTGGAATTGTCATGTAAATGCAGTTGTAAAAGTGCAATAAGTTACTGGGTGTTATTAGGGTGGTTGCTGGGCAATACATCCAGATGTTTCTTCGGAAGCTCTACTGTAGCCTTATAATGCCAGTTATGGACTATTGTCACCTGTGTGGAATGTGTACTGTAAATGCAATATTGAGAAATTAAGAGCAAATTCAGCATAGGGCTACTGCGATTTTAGATCAATGCAGGGGGGAACATGTATGATTGACAGTTGTGTAGTCTTAATCTGTCTAAAGATGAAGTTAGAAGGGACTATTATCAGTATCATGTGCATGTCGTGTCTAATAAAAAAAAACACTATGTCTTTCATTTTTCAGATGGAGTGTCAATATAAAGACACACAGATGCTCTTAATTCAAACAAGATGTCACTCCAAAAACCGATGCCTACAAAAATAAATAGCCTCTTTGTCAGCTTCCCTGTTATTTGGTTAACTCTCCCTCGTCTTATTCGATCTCACTTCATAACTTGCAGTATTAGTGCTTTTTAAAACTTCTTCTAGGGGAACATTTAAGAAAAATTAGGTTTTTTTTATCAATACCCTCACATAACACTCAATTACCACACTTTGCATGCACTGTACATTTACTTTCAAACAGGCATTGTGACAAATACACATAACAAAGATAGCTCTACATACCACACATGTAATACACACATTACAACATTACACATACACACACACACCACACACACACATTACTCACATACCACACACACCACAGGTTAATGTACATTTTTAGCATATTTTAATTTGTACTATATCAACCTTTGGTCTTTACTTATTTGTTTGTGCATAGTTAGTTTAAATTTTTGGAACTTTGTGCAATATTTTGATGTGTGCATGTGTGCAATTAGTTTGATGTATGAATTCTATGTTCGTATTGGCTCTCTGAGTGGGAGTGTGACCTGTGGTGCCCGTGCTTTTTGTGCTCTCAGCACTCCCTGGCAGCTCATACGGTTTAATTTTTATTTCTATATGATTTTTTTCATTTAGGATCTTTGTAGTGTTTATTGCTGTGTCTGACAAATGAATAAATAAAAAATAAAAAATAGATCTTAAAACCCACTCCTTTCATCTTCAAAGGGAGTCTTTTCCTGCGTATTCGCACAATTAAAAATGAAGAGGGTCCCCCTTCTTACCATGAACACAATTTCGTGAAGTGTTTCTTTTTTGTTAATGTACATACAGTTTGGCAACACTAGTAAAAACACCTAGGGGAAGTGGGAGGGGGATAGAATTCCAAAATTTGGGCAAATATGCGTCATTGTTATCTAAAAAAGGGGGAATTTGTGTACTTTGGGCTACAGGTTTTTACCCGAGGAATGATCAATTTGCAAGAAAAAAATTGCCACAAATTGATTTCCACAGAATCATTATTAAAAGAATGTTCTATTATCCTCATTCATTAAAGAGCATGGCAGATCGCTTATAGCTCGTCCCGGAACCCAGATTTACAGCGAGTGAGTGAAAAATTTGATATTCTGAAAAAAGTTATAATTTTCTCATTTTCCCTGTTAGGGCTAAAGGATGTTTGGTTTGGATGTTATGAGTGAAAATGTGCCAGTCCCATTTTTGGGTTTGGTCGAGATCATATTGATTTTACACAGTACTTTAGGGGGATTACAAGATTACAATTTTAGTTCTCTCAGCAAAACTGGTTGAAATTCAGTGCAAAAATTAAACAGATGGGTTTGAGGGAAGGCATTCCTATCAAGACGAAAACTTATATTATATAAACGGGTCATCCCCTGTAAACCATGTTGGCGTATTACAGAACACATCATGAGATATGTATCATGAGATGGCCTCCGAGTATCCAAACAAAATAGTGCTTCCATATCTCTGTGCAAACTATACCACTCACTCTTCAAGAGGGACTCTTGAAAGAAAAATTAAGAAGTTAATGTAGATATGGGATGTCGTGTGTTGTGTTGTATTGTTATTTTTTTTGTATTGGACCAAACAGAGAAAGTCTGAGCATCAGAGGATATAGGGTTGTAGGGTTAACTGATATTACTGAAGTTGACTTGCCTGCCTGGCTTGCCTGTCAGCCAGGGCAATGACATCATTCATGTATGTTTGGCATGCTTTTTGAAAAGCATGCAGGCATTACTTCACACAAGTGCTCTTGAAATTTGGAAATTATGTAGGTATTGTAATCTAGACCTGTTTCGAGATATTGCAATCTGATATTGATCTGACAGGTGCCATGCAGTAATAGCAATTGTGTGAATGCCTGCATGCTTTTCAAAAAAAAATCTTAAATCTTAAGGCAGATGTTTGGTTTAGATGTTATGAGTGAAAATGTGTCCCATTTTAGTCAACCAATATTGACTTTACAAAGTACTCTATACGGCTTACAAAACGGACTGAAATGTTGCCGCAAAACTTTACATTTGGGATTTGAGGTCAAGGTTATTCAATCAAGATGAAAAATGTATATAATTAAATCGGATCATCCCCTTTAAGTTCACCTTTAGTATGTGCAAGCATCATTTTACTAGTACGAATTCTAAAGATATAAATCAACACTTTTGACAAACTTTTGAATAATTAAAGGGTCATGGCCCGATAGCCTTGTCCCCAGAACCCCAGATTTAACCAGAAGTGTTCAAATTTTTGTATAAAAAGCTACTATTTTCTCATTTACCCTGTGAAATCTTGAGCTAAAGGATATTTGATTTGGATGTTATGAGCAAAAATATGCCTCATTTTGGTTGACCAATATTGATTTTACACAGTACTTATGGGGATTACAGATTACAATTTTTAGTTGTTCTCCTCGTCACAGCAAACTGGTTGAAATATAGTGCAAACTTCACACAGAATGGGGTTTTGGTGGTGAAGGTCATTCTATCAAGACGAAACTTTATATACTTAAATCGGTCATCCCCCCTTTAACATTAACATGTTTGGCTTATTACGACACATCTGAGATATGTATATGAGATGGCCCTCTGAGTACCAATCAAATAGTTCTTCCATATCTCTGTGCAAACTATACCACTCACTCTTCAAAGGGGACTCTGTGAAAGAAAAAATTAAGAAGATTCATGGTAGATATGGGTGTTTGGACCTACACCAGAAAGTCGAGCCATCAGAAGGATAATCGTTGAGGAGTAACCTGATGTCAACTTAATTGACTTGCCTGCCCGGCTTGCATGCCTGTCAGCCCAGGGCCAATGACATATTATTGTAATGTTTGGCATGCTTTTTGAAAAGCATGCAGGCATTAACTTCACACAATTGCTATTGCCATATTTGGGAAAATTATGTAGGTATTGTAATCTAGACCTGTTTCGAGATATTGATCTGAATTATTTGATCTGACAGGTGCAATCCGTAATGCAATTGTGTGAATGCCTGCATTCTTTTCAAAAAAAAATCTTAATCTTAAGGCAGATGTTTGGTTTAGATGTTATGAGTGAAAAGTGTCCCATTTTAGTCAACCAATATTGACTTTAAAGTACTCTATCGGCTTACAAAACGAACTGATGTTGCCGCAAAACTTTTACATTTGGATTTGGAGGTCAAGGTTATTCTATCAGATGAAAAATTTATATAATTAAATTCGGAATCACTCCCCTTTAAGTTCACCTTTAGTAAGTTGCAAGCATCATTCCTAGTACTGGAATTCTAAAATATAAATCAACATTTTGACAAACTTTGAAATAATTACAGGGTCATGGCCCGATAGCCTTGTCCCCAGAACCCAGATTTACCAGAAGTGGTTTTCAAATTTTTTGTGATAAAAAATCTACTATTTTCTCATTGCCCTGTGAAATCTTGAGCAAAGGATATTTGATTTGGATGTTATGGAGCAAAAATATCCTCATTTTGGGTTACCAATATTACCTTTACCATACTTTATGAGAATTAAAATCACTTTTTTAAGCTCTCACGTCAAACGGGTATATATTGGGCCCAAAACTTTCAGATTGGGTTCTGGGGTGAAGGCCATTCTAACAAGATGAAACTCTGTGTATACTTAAATTGGAGTCATCCCCCTTTCCTTTAATGTCTTCCTTGAAACTTTTCCAAGATGAAATTGCCATTGCATTTCTCAACCTTATCTCGTGGGGAAAAAGCAGATTCGCTAGGATGGTTTTTAGATGGCCTGTCCATGTTTCAAAAAGATGACTCGTTTGAAAACCCAATATTATTTTAATGCAATGTGTCATTGTCACATGCAGGGACCCAATATTTCAATGATGGCCATTCATCTACCATTGCTTGCTCACTTTTACCCCTCATAACCCAAACGAAAACACTATAAGTCCTAAGTATACCTTTGAATGTGAAAAATTCGACATAGTTGCCTATTAAAGCAACAAAAAAAAAAACAAGCACTAAACCGTTTTTCAAATGGCGCTATAGCATGATCAAATTTACAACAAATTCCCCCAGGATTTTGTTTTTTTATGACAGCACAGTGGTATTTCTCTTTCAAAAATGTAAATGACGTCTCCTTTTTCCCGTAATTGGCCGCCCACCCTTTTATAATACGTGAAAGTCTGCTTTAAACTCCAGACACCAGAAAAATTCTCTGAGGAATAAATGTTGTTTATATCCATCCTGCTTTCATAACAAAGCAGGATGGGCAAAACCCTTGTTTTATTAACTGTTAAGGTTTCCATGAACTGCACAGGGGAAAAGGGAAACCCACAGGAGGTGCTGTAACATTGGTATTCTGACGTTTGACTTGAGACTGGTTTCAAGAGTGAACTAAGTTTTCTGGAAATGCTTGGCAAAATACCTGTACTATAAACTAATGTCCCCTTTGGGGTGAATTGCTTCTATGAGCCTCTTGTGGTAATCATATGATGACGTTCTTCAAAAAATGGTATACGTTCATATAGAATCCAATTGATGCAAATGAGATATTGCAAATGCCGTCAAGCACTACTGCACAACGTCATGGCTTTCTATATGAAACGTCCAACCAGAAAGTGTCCATCTCTTCAAGTCAGTGATGTCCAACGTGTACAACCAGAAGTTTTGTGTGTGCATTTTTACACCGCCTTTATACACGAGCGCATGAAAGCCAATGATTGAACCAATGGCCGCGTTTTAAGCTATTTAATACTGTCCCTCTGTATAACTACTGACGTCACTGACTCGAGGAAGGTAAAGCAGTCTGCTTTCAACTCCAGAACACACAGAAAATATCTCTGAGGAATGACTTTTTTTATATCCATCCTGCTTTCATAACAAAGCAGGATGGGCAACCCTTGTTTTTATTTGTTAAGAGTATTCCATTTAACTGCACGGGGGGAAAGGGAACCCACAGGAGGTGCTGTACATTGTATTCTGACTTGACTTGAGACTGTTTACAGAGTGAGCTACCACGGTTTCTGGAAATTCCTGCAAATACCTGCCTATAATTATGTCCCCTTTGGTGGAAGCACTTGTGAGCTCTTGTGGTAATCATGATGATGACATCTCTTCTTCGAGTCGTGACGTCAACATGTGCAGACCAGAAGTTTTTGCGTTCGCATTTTTTGCACCGCCTTAACACGCGAGCGTGCGAAGGCCAATGCTTTGAATCAAGGCTTATGATTTAATACCGTACCCTCTGCATAACATTACTGACGTCACTGACTCGAGGAAGGTAAAAGCACTATAGTCCTCGAAGCATTTTTAAGGTGGGCATATTAAATATAACAGTTTTTTCTGTTTTGGTATCACAATGGTTGCCCTCCCTCCTATCCCCTACAAACCATGACCCTTTCTCTTAACTTATATAAAAAAATACAATCGTACCGCAGACCGCTTGTGTCGCCTGCCATCCGCGGTTAGTGGGAATGATAGGCCCTAACATGACGTTTGAACTTGATATTGACCTGTTGTGGGACCTCATAAACAATGATGGGGTTTGCATGTAACTCCATAAACCAAGTTTGGTTTCCAATTGAACTAATTTTTTACCATTTCCAGCCTATCTTACAATTGACCTCACCTGACCTTTGACCCGGTATGTGGACCTTTGACCTCATCACAAATGAGGGACCACCATGTTGCACCTATATTTCAAGTTCGGTTCCAAGTGAACTTCACTTTTCAAATGAGTCAATTTTAACATTTTAGCCTATTTTACAACTTAACCTCTCATGACCTTTGTCTGACCTTGGTAGGTGACCTTTGACCTCATCAACAATTGAGGGACCCATGTTGCAACCTATGATTCAAGTTTGTTTCCAATTTGACTCTTAACTTTCAAATGAGGTCAATTTTTTTCATTTCCGAGCCTATTTTACAACTTGAGACCTCACAATGACCTTTTGACCTTGGCATGTGACCTTTGCCTCATCACAAAATGAGGGACCCCATGTTCCACCTGTGATTCCAAGTTTGGTTTAATCCATCAAAGTCAGGAGGATATTACAGGCAAATGTAACCACCTTTTTTACAACAGAACATCACCACAACGAAAAAAAGACATAACACAACAACAACAGACGACAGTGGACAAAGTGATCCCTATGTGGCTTCCTGCCTAAGGGCAGGCGACACAAAAATACTATTTGTCCATGCAACGGGGTCAAAAAATCAACCATTGGTCCACCAAGCGTGACAGGATCGTTGAAGGCGTGTGTCGAGGCCAAGTTTTGAGTGAAGCATCTTTGGCGCAAATAGGCGTACTTCTGTGCAAGCATTAATGTGTCAATCAAAATATTATGTGGTCCCATCGAAGGGGAATGTCACAGATGAAACTTTTTTTAAACACAATATGAATGGGGGGAAGAGAGGGCAAAAACGACGGGTGTATGGGAGGAGTGTGTAGAGGAAGGGGGTGTGGGGGGAGAGCATAGCAGCAAAGGAAAGCGGGGGGTAAGAGAGGGGAAAAGAGGAAGGGGGGGGAAGGGGAAGGGAGGCAGAAAAGAGAGGGTTGGGGAGGGAGGAATGGGGAGAGGGGGTTGGGAATGGGAAAGGGGGGGGTAAAAAGGTATGGGGGGAGGGCACCCGGATAGAGTGGGGGAGGATGGGGAGAGCGGGGAAGTGGGGAGTGGAGATAATAAGACTTCGAAATAAAGGGATGAGGGAAAAGAAAATGTGAGAGCGGGAAGGGAAAGTGCGAAGTGCATGGTGGGGAGGGAGCTTAGAGAAGCATGGTAGATGAGAGAGTGGAGAGAGGGGGGACCGGGTAAGAAGGGGGCTGGGGGTAATTATAGGATAAGCGATAGAGCAGAGGGGGGGAGGAGAGTAGGTGGTTTGGGGGATAAAGGAACGAAGAAGGATGAGTGGCGGACCCTCCCTCTCTCCCTCCCCCCTTCCGCCAGATGGTAGTTCTCGATTTGTTTGAAGGCACTCCATACACACAACACTTTACTATTTAACTCCAATGATTCATCTTCATTGCCCAGTTTAGTTCTCATGCTAGTTTACCGAAGATTTCATCAAAGTAAGAAAAACAAAAAACGCAAATACTTAAAGACAAAGAAGGCCGTTGTGTTATAGTTTCCCATGAGAGGTGCTATAACACAATCCTGTACAAGGACTGTAGCAAACTATACACTAAAGTGCAAAGTTTTGAGGAAAGGCTAACAACTATAATAGGGGCATGCAATAGCATTTGCCTATAGATCAAAAACAGCAAAACTCTGTTTTCAAGAATCGTGACATTATAGCATACAAGGTAATTGACGGGGAGGGCAGCCAAGAAATCCTATTTTAGACATCTCCAAGGTTTAAAAAAAACCACTTAAAGCGAAATCTGACGAAAAGTCCTGACTTGTTAAAATATGTTGTCAAGGAATTTTCTTATTCCAAAACAGTTGGAGATAAAGAATCGGACTCCACTGGAAGGTTAATTTCTGATTTTTTTTTTGTTTCGAATAACACGTATGAAGATAGGGTCGTATGTGGGTCAATGGGAACACCCATGACCGACCCACATCAAAGCACTAATTGGTTGGTGTTTGCATTCTGTATTATTGTAATTTGTGGGGTGAGGTACATATTTGAATGAGTTTTTGCCAGCCTCCCCGGTCAATTGACATAGTGCTATATGGCCCTCGATTGTCCACTCTCCCACAGAGATCAATGTAAACTACATGGAAAGAACAAATCCCTGTCCAACCTGAAATTTTAATTTAATAAATTTAGCCACACACTGTAGCTAGTTGAATAAACCACCAAATCAGGTGTCAACATTTGTATTGCTTTTGATATTGTTTTATTCTGGTATTATCAAATAAAATAGACTTTTAACAGCGTGTTTCATGAAAGATTTCATTTTTAATATTCTGAGAATGAGTGTCGCATGCTTTGGGTCTTCGTAATTTCCAATTCCTCATTTTTCCTGAAAAATGGACTTGAGTTTAATTCCATATTTGGTTGATGAAAAAACAACAACATCCGTTAAGCAGCTTCAGCACTGCCACTTGCACTGTTTGAACAGGTTCATTGTCCTGCAACACAAAGACCTGGATTGTAGCTTTCTCTGCAATTCTTCTTTGATGGCAAGCTCATCTCTTCTCTTAGCTGATGCAACTCTGAGGCGTAGTAGTATCCTTTGATGTTCTGACGGTTATGGGAAGTAGTGGAAAATAATGACAAACCCCATCTATTCCCAGAAAGCAAAGAGGCATGTTCTTTTGAACTGATGCCACTTGCTTGAAACGTTCTTGGGAGGGGGCGAACCACATGTGCTTATTGTTTGCTTTGATTTGTGGATTCTAGCTCAAAAGGTGGTGAACCCCGTTTCATCTTGAGTGACATTCTTGTAAAGAAATTGGCTGGATCAGTCTGGAACATGCCAGGAATCTGGCCAGATTCCCTATCTGGCGTCAACCTTCTCAGTCACCCATCTGGTATACCTTTATTCATCACTAATGTCAGTCAAAACAGGCTCACGGAACCATAATGATTCTATTGCACCAAAACCAACACATGGACAAGTTACCTGTTACTTAGACCATGTGTAAATAGCTTCCACTTGTTGCTGTATCTAGTTTAAGGTCTTGAGCATCTGAATGTGTTGATCTTCTGTACTCTCCCTGCCCTGCTAATTCAGCAGCCCACTTCTCTATGGTGGAATAGGAAGGGGAGTCCCCACTAAGTGTGGTTTATTAGTTTTTGTGGATGGAGGGACATTGCCCTTTCATGCAAAATGCTTCATCACTGCATTCACCTACCCATCCAAAATTGGAAAGTTAATTTTAACACATGGGTGGTTAATTCTAACTCCCTCCAAGAATCATATGGGACCCACAACCCACGGTGTTAGATTACAACATTTAGGTGTTAAATACCAACCATGTTTTAGTGGTTATATTACACACATTTTGGTGTTACAATGTTTGATAGAACACTGCTTGGTGTTAATTTTACACCACATATCGTGTTGCTTACTTTGTTACACTGGCCGGTGCCAAAATTACACACTGGTGTTAATTTAACACCCTCTGGAATCAATAGTGGACCGCGACCACTGGTGTGTTAATTACACCAAACTTTGGTGTTCACATTTAAAATTTGTAACTCTGATTTTTTTTGTAGAAATGTTTGATGTTGTTAGTGTTTGCTTCTATTGTCACTGCTTATACTGTTAACATTTCATAACTATTTGTGCTGCACCACCGAGCGGTGTTAAATCCTAAATTCAACACCAGAACCTAACACCGACAAGCTTTACAAACCAACTCGTTGTTAAAGTTTTAGACACCCCGTTTTGCAG
Organism: Ophioderma brevispina; assembly: GCA_023653785.1. NCBI lineage: Eukaryota > Metazoa > Echinodermata > Ophiuroidea > Amphilepidida > Ophiodermatidae > Ophioderma > Ophioderma brevispina. The sequence continues at coordinate 8,635 of JAMKCH010028515.1, read as the reverse complement.
TGTATGGCCTGCAGACCAAGAGCCCCCATGGCAAATCCAATATATACTTGTATACATGGAGTATATATTTGCATACTATCACATCTGGTATATACTTTTTCAATAATCCATGAATAAGCACTAGCAATTTTAAATTTCTATTTATGGTAACAACCAGGGGTACAACGAGAGATTTTCAAAGCATCAGTACTATGTTGGACACCCAATCGATTTTTTAACCCTTTGCATTTGGTTCAGAAAATGTCTAAATTGAAAACAAAAGTGATTTTGATTTGGCTTTTATTTCAATTTAAACATAGGCTAATTTTGTTGGCATTTGCTCTAATACAAAATTTGAGATTTCACATTATTTGTACTAAAAAATCCTTTTCACTTAATCCCTTGAGAAAGGGATATTTTTGTTGATGGAAAGGTTTATATCAGTGCAAAATGAAGGCATTCAAAATTGGTGTACACCGATATGTGACTCTCTCGTTGTACCTTTACATGCGGCACTGGCACATTTCATCAAATATTAAATCCTTCAATTTGCCTCAATGATAGACTCGCGATTGAAAGAATGAGATATTTTTCACAGAAAAATACCATACTCAAAAACAGATAGGGACGTTAATAAGAAGTTGAAGACATCCAGATAATTTGTAGGATAACTTTTCAGTTTTCATAAGTTTAATCAACAAATGGGTATTATTAATGAATATCATAGACTCATAACTTATTGATATTGAAACCCACCAAGGTCACAGACTTGTCAAAACAGGGCGGCATGCCATGGGAAACATGCATAAGCGTGCAATTGCTTGCATAAACTCCATTTCCGCCGTCTTCTGAATTAATGTCGCCGGAGACATAATTACAAAATCGTTCTTTTAACCCATAAGGACGCTGAATTGGGCTTAATCATTTTAGGAGGGGGCTAATGTATATAAAAGATTTACAACCATGCATAAATATATGATTTTGACAAATCTGAGGGTGCATTATTTTTTCAAATGTGCCAGTGTCCTTTAAGTTTAAATTATTTTGGTTCATTGTTTTAAACATTTTAAAGTACCCTGAAATAATGATTATCAACTTTGTATTAGATCTATGAGCTACGATAATTATTAATGTAAATTTGTATGAATCATCATTTACTGTTTCAAGTTAAATGTGCAAATCCCAGGTAATTAAAACCCTAGAGTCTCATTTGTACACATCCTTAATCATTCACAGAGAATTTCAGAGAAAACAAACAAAAATGCACATCAAAGAATATTCTCACTGTAAAATGGCTTCATCTCTGTATTGCCTGTTTTAACAAGCACTGATACAAAAACACATTCCACATGAGACAGCTTCAAGGCTCCCATCACATGGTTTTATGTTGAACACCGGGGGGGGAACGACTTGCACACGAAGTGTGTTTTTGAAATGTTAACACCGCATCCATGTCCCGGCCCAAGTCCCGGCCCTGCGGCCAACATTTTTTATGTCAAACCCCGGCCAGTCCCAACCCCTGCTAGCCGGGCAAAAGCACAAACCCGATTGTGTGATTCATTTTTGATTATGCTGCTTCAATTCTGTGTATTGTACTTTGTCGTACCATTAATCGTTTTTGTAGAAACTTGCGTCTCGTTTGTCCCGACCCAGAATCCCCGCTTTTTTGACATGCGTGAACTCCAGGAACAAGTCCCGGCCTACATCCCGGTACACCCTGGCAAAACAAAAGCAATCAACTCCCCGGCTATCAGTAGTACAAGTCCCGCCATCCCGGGTACCCAGGAGCCGGAGCATTTTTTGATAAGTGGCATTACTGTACAGATTAATTTCCGGTACTCTTAAACAACCCGTACTTTAGCTTGTAGCATTATACGGTATTATTCAGCCAAAATATTTTACAGAATGAAATGAGAAAAATACAGGTTTTCTAATTATAACCAAAACCATCAGAGTTTGGATGGATTGGGTGGCGGGGTAAAGCTTCGGGTAGTGCCTATTTAAAGGCACTATCAGTGATTTTCCTAAATCCACAAAATCGAAAAAAGAAATCATCAAAATCAGATTTTTGCCATTTCTGTAACAAGTATTATCCTACAAAGTGCTAAGACAGAAAGCAACCTAATAAGGACAAAATCGTACATTTTAGTCATTACTTTACTGTCCGTACGGACACTTACTACACACACGTAGTTGATAATGGAGATTCATATCTTGGAGCACGGCCATTTGTTCTTCCTTTTCTTGTTACGTTTTCAGTTGCAAAAAATACTAAGGAATTCTACCAACTTGTCCTTCAATTATAAGCTATTTCTGCAATTTTCAAATATTTGACTCTTTCGGTTGAATCACTGATAGTGTCCTTTAAAGAGAACACTGCAACATTTGAAAAATAGTGTCCCCTCAAGATTTTTCAAAATCGAATTTTTTGCATGGCTGTAAAGCTTATATAACAAAAGCATCACCCGAATAATTAAGACCAAATCAGCTTCCTTATGGGTAAAACGCCCGATTTTGTAATTTAGCGTCGCCGGCGACGGTCGAAATTCGCAGACTGCGAAAATGGCGTGTAACACAGAACAAACACACGCAAGAAGCCGTATGATGTTTCTTCACGCTAGGTACACTGTGTTTGACACGTCCTATAACCTTTGTGGTTTTAATAACAGTGAGTACGAGTCAAAAATATTCATGTACTGTACACATTTGTTTCAAATTAGGAAACTAATTACAATGGCCTCAAATTGACCTGGGATGTCCCCTCAATAATCAATGCCCTATCTGTTTTTGGGGTATGTTATTTTTATATGGTAAAATATGTCTCTGTTTCTCCAATGGCCTAGACTACAGTTGAGAGCAAATTGAAGAAATTTCATCATTTTGGTGAAAATGTGCCAGTGCCGCTTTAATACACAAAACAATGTCAATCTCCTAGATTGGTTTAACATTTAGAAAAAACTACAAATCGAATTTACCTTGTTTAAATCCCTGTGAAGTGTTCTTTACTTAACGTGGGCGACCCAATCATTAATCCGATTTTTTATGATCTTTTCTCCCTCACAAGAAGTATATCACCAAAAACATCTGATTGCCAATTTTGAGTGAATCAGTCCATCCATTTGGGTAGTAAAAGCAAAGAACTGTATTAAATTGACTCGTAGGACAGTGTGTGTTAATAGATGTGATTGCCCACATTCCCTTTGCCTTAAATTCTTGAACTTTCTTCTCAACAACCGAATTCTCAATTTGGATGGAGTAAAGTGGGGGACAAGGTTGTCGTTCGGGGAACCCACTCTAATCATTCTATTATTTTAATAGCAATACAAGTAAGAATCACTATAAGATGGCATCATAAAATACATCATGGGTGTATCAGGTCGTTATGTAAAAAATATTGCATGCTCACATGCCCATCTCGAGCGGTTTCTACTTGACGAAAACGCAAAACGCGGCTTCTGATGACCCGCTATGGACCGGCTTTTTCCGCTATCTCAGCTGTTTCTATTGAGGCACATACCGGTATGTGATGATCGACTGCTACCGCTATCATGCTTTCGAAAGACCCAGCCGGGGTCACAATATATCGCCCGTTCCAGAAACTTCCATGCATTTCTTGCTCTTGAGGTGCGTTTTACATGTAGGCCTAACTATTCCACGTTACTTAGCATACAGTGTTGAGGTATTTTGTATTTCCTTTTAATGGATGTTACTACCAGGACTAGGTGTAAGAAAAGACACAAGAACTACAAGGTTCATCATAAATTTATTGATGTTGATTCACTTCTGATATGAAATAATAGCCTTAAATGCTGATGTGATTTGAAAACGCGCGTGCGGAGTCGCCATATACCAGCGCTGGGCGTGGCATCATTCCGGCCCAACACGGCAAATGCCGTATCGGCTGGTTCTACTGGGAAACGCGGTATGCACCACGGCAAAAAAACCTTTCAGGCCAGGTTTTGATTTAGCGGTATCGCGTCGCGCTAAAACAAACAAACAACCGCGGGTCGGGCTGTTTTCTACTGAGGCAGGATACGGATCGACCCGCTTCCGACGCGGAAACGTCCCCAGTAGAAACATCTCTCTAGACACAACTTTGCGTCAAAGTATGTTATCATTCCTGAAGTAGCACGTCCTTGATAGAAAATCTTGGTTACTCAATACATAAACATTTTCACCTTCCCAACTTCTTTAATTTCATAAGAGGAATTAAAAAACACTACTCTCCCACAATTGACTGTATTTCGTCCTCGTCGTATCAATTTTAACGGGCAATAACCCCTTCTTGGATTCTATTGAACATCAATTACGCATACATCGGGGAAATGAAATGCGTATCAGTGGCGCTGTAATCCAGTGGCCACAAAGAGCCTTGTATGTCACTCGTCATTTCTGTTCCCACAGTTACCAAATTATATAACCCTTAATGGGTTTCAACAATAACCGCGAGTGATAATAATCGGCAAAAACTGGGATTTAAAATACACTGAAATTTGATGCAATAATGGTATTTCTTTCATTAATGGTTAATGTTATAGGTGACATATTCCCCCTAGTTTAGACAGTAAAACAGGTAATTTAATTATTGGTAATCTGACTATAATGTGCTATTAATGCTTCTGAGATGTGTGTACTTTTAATTAAATGAGCCCCTCTATTACGGGATATTGCAGCATGCATTAGTTCAATGTCGTCAGCGACATGAGGGCGAGCACAAAGTGCAAGGCGACTGCAACCAAGTGTAAAAGTTACAACTTAAGATGACTTGTGAGAGAGAGGGTAAAGAAATGGCAAACCCATCGCAAGTTTTTGAAAGTGACGTAGGAACTTCAAAGGTTTAGTATCAGGCACGTAGATGCGAGTCTGTAATTTTATTATTATGGTCAACATTTGTGCAGGGGTATTACGCACTGACATAGGGAAGTCGTATGGTTACGTGCAGCCCTCCAGCAAATTGACCATCAAGATGGCGCCCTTAGTAGTCTAGATTTTAATTTACGTCATCGTTAAGATCACAAAATGTACCTTTAAGGGCTTTATTTTTAGAATAAGCATTTAAGTGCACTATGGATATATCAAGCCACAACGTCATTCTGTCTAAGAAACTAAATTAACAAGTTAAAGCATGGCTTCAGCAAACTAATGCTACTCATCTTGTTGCAAATGCCTAAATGCATCCAATTGGGGCCAACCACAAACCTCAAATAAAACTATCAAATTTATCATAGACTTTATCACAGCAAATCCCGCAGTACTACCCGATCTGTGGCACCCAATTTGACATTTTGATGAAATGCTCAATCTATACTTTTGCAACGTTTCGCATGGAAATACACACTTTGATCGCATTATTCGGGGAAGGACATTAAAAATGATTTCCGAGGCGACGTAAATGATATCCACGCAGTGTTCTGTGAGATTCGTGACACCCAGGGCTGTGGGATTTTCATAATTTTGATAGAGCAGAAATATTTTGTTATCAATTCGGGTTTAGTCTATGGTGTCATTTTCCCCTCCCTAACTGTATGTGAATGTCAGAGTGTAAATTAATACCTACTCTTTGTTTGGTTTTCTCTTGCATTTTTTATTACTTTCATTTTTGTTTTTTAGTTTGTATTTTGAGGTCAGTGGGTTTGCTTTATATTTTTCTTGCTTCTTTCAGGAAACTGATATTTGTCTCAGGGTTTACTGCCATATGTTGCTTTCTTTGTTTTTATTTATCTACTCAAGTGTTTTTTCAGTTGCTTCATGTTTTAGTTGTATTGCTTATGTTGGGGTGTTTTGTTAATGATTTACTGTATGGACTACAGAGTGGTCTTCGGGGGGGGGGGGGGGGCTTAACTAGTTACGAATCCGGGGTGGATCCAGGTGTTGGTCCAGGAATTCCAATTGGGGCACCAGTCACTACCTTCATATTTGTAAAATTTGCCTCATCGGTTCATAATTCTGAGAAAACTGGGGGGGGGGGGGGCTCACCAAGTGCACCTCCCCCTCCCACAATCTGCCCTGAACCAGAGCGAGCACACCTTCTAAAAGATGCCAAGCCCCTGGGGGGTTATCTGTGGAAAAGGGTAGGTAGCATATGTGCCGCCGTTGGGTCACTATTTTCACCCCTTACTATAACATGGGTGGTTTTCCCACCATGCTACTATATTTTGATGGTCATTTTTTTGAGGTCAATTATTACTATATAAATGGGTCCATTTTTCAATTTTTGGTCCCATTTACTATGAATGGGTCAAATTTTCTGATTTTTTGTAAAACACAATGGAAAAATGGTTGTTTTTCCGATTTTGGAAAGTGCTATAAAAATGGGCCTATTTTACTAAGATTACTATGAAAATTGCGGCGAAATTTCAATCCAACTATAGAAAATGGGTCATGTTTGAATTTGAATTAGGGAGGGGTGATAAATGTTTTTTTTTTAATTCTGGTTCTTAAAATCTTAGTTGGTACTTTGCTAGAGAAAATAGAAAATATTACTTTGAAACAAAAGCTTAAACTTGCAACTTGAACTGGTAACACACATATTGAGGGTCTGATGTTTTCAGCCCCCCACCCCCCACCCCCGGGCCTATGGTATGCAAAAACAATCCAAATTTGAATTCCATTTTGACTATGTCAAAACTACCAACAAACCTAACATTGTACCACCATGGCACTTGATACTACAGCTCATTCTTTTTTTAGTTGAGATTATATTTGTCATTTTTCGCCCTCAAAACGAAAATCACCAGTCGAATTTTACAGATTTATATCATGGTTTATAATCAACTGCATGTAAGTGGTTAAAGGAAAAACACCAAATTAAATTCGAACTCAAAATTATAATTACATAAGACTATTGTTTCTCCAATGAGGTGATTTCTGAGTCTATAACAAATGGGTTCACAAAGTGCAGTTCTTGACTCTCTCCTTGAAATAAACGACAAGCACACATGTTTTAACCGATTAAAACAATTAATATCCACAGACACAAAATGAGAAACCGCAAAGAATTTGGTCATGCCACTATGTACACTCATCCTGTATACCTATCCTAGCTACTTGGTGGCGGGGTTTGTGTGGTTGGGCCTATATCTTTAATCAACCGTACCAATCCACGACATTAAACTTGCTAAGTTTTATTTACCAGTTTGTGTCTCTCGAACTTGTTCAATTCAAAACAAAAGAGATTAAAAGCTCCTTGCATCTGATTCAATATGCTTTCACTCAAACTACCGATGTGTATTTGCATGTAACAACTGTCATGATGTGCAGAAACACACATGATTTGTACGGAATGCAATCATTCCACGGCAAATTCTCGGCATTTACCCTTTCCTGAACACTGCACTTTTCATGCTACTGTAAACCACCTATTTTAAGTCAAAAACATGATAAAACACACTGAAAAAATTTGAATACATCCAGCAGGTTTATAAACTGGGTAAACATCTCTGACATTGTACACAATATTATTACCTTAGTGTCAAATAAAGACAACTTGTCCCTTCAACACCAATGATTTTGGAATGAGAAATCTTGTAGGTTGAAAAACAGAAGGCCTTAACTAAAAACAAACAAGTCCTTAAAAAGGACCTTTCTGCATTTGAAGTGCACAAATTTGGGAATTTGCAAACAAAAACAACAAATTGAGTTTGGTAACACAAATTTGAGTTGAAATGTTGTCAAATACAGATACCGAGCAACAGCTTTTTTATTGATAAGTAATTTTAATGTCAAAACCTGCAGAAATACTATTGATAATGAATATAATGCAGGGCATCCATCATATTGATCAGCCTTTAATGTGAAAAAAAAGTGCATTCAGTTTTGTGTTGTGTGGTGATACATCTGGTGGGTTATTTTACAGTAGAAATCACATTGCACGGACAGCAAAAGATGCAAATGGTGCGCCGGCCCGCCTCCCTCATATAATATTGCTGTGGGGGGGTTGCCCATGTCCTCCCCACACAGCGAGTCTGTGTTGCATTCCCAGCAGATGCCGGTACCCGTTTATACTCCTGGGTGGAGAGAGGCAAGCGAGGTAAAGTGCCTTGCCCAAGTGCACAACACATTGGCCACAGCGGGGCTCGAACCCACAACCTTATGCTTATGAGGCGAGCGCTGATCCACTGCACCACATGTGCCCTTTACCAAACACCAAACTACACTGAATTTATCATGATTGCCCTTTTAAATGGAACTTCTTGTCCAATTCAAAGACCGAATCACTATTGTGTAGTAATGTCATACACTGCTGTACAAAAGTTGTGCCTGTTTACCACACATGAAATATTAGTCTGCATAATGATTTAGTTCTATGCTATCAATGTTAAAATATGCATACAAACAATGTAATTGTTTACCACAATTGTATAGTACACTGTTGCTCATAAAGTTGGAATATTTTTTTCCCTTCAGACCCAATCTTAAAACGTATTTCTATTTGAACGTCTCAGTAATCATATTTGAGTAGGTGAATGATTACATAATGAGTTCCCACTACCCGGGTGAAGTGAATCCATGCATAATTTTGAATTACTTAACAATTATGCCTTTTTTGGGAACTATAAAAGGCCAGATGTCTGTTGTTTGTTCCTTTTCTCTGCTCCAAGCCTGTGTGAAATGAGCCCCCATTTTTCAGAGTTGGTTGTTACCGTTACAACAAAAA
>JAMKCH010028514.1:0-17184 GCA_023653785.1 Ophioderma brevispina | reverse complement strand
CATAACTTTCCTAACCAGTTTTTTTGCAAGTTGGAAATTTTGGTTTCAAGTGTATTGCTATTACTGGTGGTCATTTGAGTATTGGGTCCACCTAATTTCCTTCCACAGATTAGTTAGAAGTGGTGACCATTTGTCAGCATCGATGTTTTTCATCTTCGAGTGACAAGGTTCCTCTGTTGTTATCTGTTAATCAGGTATGGCTTATCACGTGTTTAATTGGTTGCCAGTCGTCCGAAAATAAAATAGTTCTGCCGGGAGCCATAGTCCGGCTCCATATCTAACTACACACTGGATAAAGCATGAAATTATGTTGCGTGAAATCGAGTGCCCCTATTCTTTTCAGTTGTAGGAGACTTGATTCGGTGCGACAAAAACCGGTCCATAGGTTCATTTGATTATCTGTACTTGAACATATCTTGTATGGTAGAATTCCCCCTATAACTTGACTGGTCGGGGGAGGGAGGGAATTAGGGGAGGGAAAGGAGGAACGGGCTGCGGGGCACAGGTAGGAAGGAGAATGGGGGGAGAAGGATTGGGGGATAGGATGAGGAGGCGTTCCAGAAGAGGGAGTGGGAGTGCGCGTGGCCGATGAAGGCGGAGAGGGGTCGATGGGTAGAAATGTGGAGGGGAAAGGGTGGAGTAAAGGAGGGAGGATAGGTTAGGGGTCAGTAAATATCAGCTTGGAGGGACTCTACTTCTGCTTGTAGCCTTCAGAGGATGAATATCAAGGAAAGAAAGGAAACCTAAAAATACTTGGCAAAGGGGGGGGGGGTTGGTACAAAATTGATACCCAACTCGCACAATATGTGTAAAGAAACTTTACCCTTGCAGACCCCCCCCCCCCCCACCCCCCCCCCCATCTACATTGACACTACCCGACCATCCCATCTAAGACCTATTTACAGCCTTGAGTCTCTATTATATGATTTTGTGCAGATTTAAACATTTACTTTACACTATAGAACACTATCTCACTTAGTTTTTGTTTTAAAGTTGGCTACTGAAATGGGTGTGGGACCTTTGGGCAGCAGATGTTTTAGTTGTCCCCTTAATAGGTGTTGCTTATCACCCGGATTCCACTGATATATATAGCAACCTGTGGGATCTTGACATGTCAGTTCAAAAATAGAAGGTTTTGCTCCTGGGTATCTTTATCTAATTTGTGTCACCAATCCACCCCACTATCGTTTGCCTTAAAGATCTGGCTCAAGGATTAAACATTGCTCACATAGATACCTTTGGTCTTTTGACTTTTGCAGGGATTTTTGACGTTTCAAGTTCTCATCCGGGAAGAGAATGTGACAAATGTGAAGTATTACTTAAAATCAGGCAAATGGGGAACAACATGAGTACATCCCATGGACTTCAAATATATATACCCAATGCTTTCAAGGAACATACTGGGGTATTGGGGTAAAGAAAATCAGCTCCCTGCCAATTGAAGAGGATTACAGGTATGAGTATAGTACTATACTGTACCAATGGTCAGATTCTACTACTCAGCACCCCAACCTTTGATGTCAAAGACACTATCTCCAGAAGTGTCAGGTACCAAAAACCACATATTAGTTTTTAGAAATGATAGTAACACCTTTAAGTATGAATAATGTCACAAGGTTCAGTGTGTATGCAGATTTGCTTTTACCAACGTATCAGATAATACATTGAAGGACTCATTGATAGCTAACAGAAGACGTCAAATTTCCAGCATTACCCGACAGAAAGAATTCATCCTGGGGCAGTTGTAAATGGATAGATGACATACTACTAACTCGTGCCACAGCTACCAAGTTCACTATCTCAACTCACCCAAACGCAATGAAATTTCTTGCTGTACTACTGGAAGTTAATTGGAATACCCGGATAACCATCGACAATAAATTAATTTGGAAAGAGGCTTGTGTGAAACTTCTCATTATAGTATGGAAACAGCTATGCCGAACGGAGTTTCAGGCTCGGTATGGAAAAGATTGTCACATGTCTTCCATGGCTAGTATATGCTTTAAAAGGTTCATGGCTGTTTACGTTGGTATACTTCCCCGATTATTTGATGTGAATGGCTTGTAGAATGAAGAAGAATTACGGTCGCCGCAGTGGTCAATCAGATCATGGGAAGACGACCAGCAGAATTGAAACAGTTGTGCGACAGATTGGAGGGAAATCAGATATTAGTTGAAAGACTACTCATTTGTTGCTTTGGAGTGAAGTCAAGACACTCGTGTGTTGAAGGAAATTCGTTCTTCGTGCCGTGCTAATGATATATCAGTGAAAGAGGGAAGTACAGTTTCTACAGCAGCAGTCACCCATTAACAAACTGCTCAAGAATAAGTGGAAGAACAAGTTTCATCGTGTATGAGATTTGGCAAGATATGAGTTTGGTAGACGTGACAGAAATTGGCAGATCATGCTAATTGTATTAGTGAGCATATCTGACAGAGCCGACTTGGCTAACGAAAGACCAAGAAAACATACAGAACATGTATACTCTGCAAAGACCTATATCATCATCTACAGACGTGAACGAATTCATTCTAACACATGTTTAAACAGTCAGATTTCACCAATATCTATGATAACTTTATCAATCTCATGAAGATCCTGAGATAACTATTTGCAAATCCAAACACAACGATTCCAGAACTTTTGAATGGGTGTGCAATCTTTGGCCCCTTATCAGAACAGAAAAAGGAACCTGTTCAATCAGAGTGATCCTACAAATATATTGGCCTTAACGAAGTATGTTACCACCTTAGCGTCTTGACCGCCTGCAGAGCTCTGTGACCACAACAGCCTCTTATGTAGAGAGATTGCTTGACTACCTTTTCATTTCCTAGATCCAAGAAAGGAGTGACTTACACCAGGAGAATTACACATTGTTGGGCAGATCATAACAAGACGACTCTTGTGAAGATAAACAAAATGCTAGTGAAAGCAAGCATCAGGTAAAACAACTTCAAGGGAGTGATGAACTTTATCTTTCGGCAGGTCAATACGTGATGTATACTCACTATGATTGAAAATTCACGCAACAGGAGATCTGAAAGAGGAAGAGGGGGAAAAGCAAACGGGGGGAATAAGAAAAAGGGCAACCATGTCACTAGAAAATGCTCCCACAAGAGGCAAGACCTCTTTGAATTTGAATCCAAGTATTACAAAAATAATCAAGATGGTGAGTTTTGGATACTGCTGTTCAAATCACTGGCAATTCAGTGACAAAAGTCATCACATCCAAGTGCAACATAAAAATTGTTGCATCTCTTTAGGACCAGATGTTTAATGGCATGCACCTTTAATTTTGTAAGGCAGGTATTGCAGAAACATAGAGACACTTTTTGAAAGTTAGTTAGGGTTGTGCTACCAGAGGGAGATAGAAGCAGTTGGATCTGGTTATCACACATGTTTTTGACACATGAAAAGCTTTTTAGAAACGGTTATATTTGGATTCTAGCTCATTTCATGAAGTGTCTCGAGCACCTTGGGAATACAGTTCATGTCTCATATGCAAAAGACATCATACAAGACTAGAGATTTGCAGCAAGTGGAAAGAAAAGGTTCACTCACCTTGAAAGAAAGCATGGAGAAGTGGTTGTGGGGAACTTTAGTTCCCCTGATTCCATTCGCTAGTAACGTTCGTGATCTGTCTAGTTCCACAATTTTTCTTAACATTTGTCGATCAATTATTGAGCCACTTGTACACACATTCAGACTTCGAGCAATAAGAATTGCTGAACGATGGAGAAGTATCGGACAGAGAACTGCAATTTCAAACGAAGATGCTAATTCTGAGCCGAGGATGAAGATGGCTGTCATGATGAGGATAAGAAGGCGGTCATAGATTGATTCCGACTCCAGATAAAGACCTTACAAGATTTATGGACCAACACCCATTTATACCGCAGCGGCTGGCCTACGTGCTGGATGAAATCTGCATACCGACATTCAGGTATCACTGCAACATTTTGCTTTGTGACAATTTAGAGACATTTCGTTGAGCATTGTGCAAATATATGAGGGGATTCGCGACTTGGAAAGGCTAATTGCGAGCTCAAACAAATCAAAGCTAACTGGCAAATCTTTACCAGCAGAATGGTTCATGCACCAGAAATTTGGTAAGCTTCTGATTCTAAGTCAGAGGTCTTGTCCACTGGAGTCAGTGTTTGCTACATTTGAAGTTGATGTGGAGGAAGATGATGATGAAGAATTCGCCCATCAAGCAGTTATCAGATCTTCAGTGAAAAAAAGCATGCCTTTATCAGCAATTGCATGATGCTCTTCAGACAGTGTCTGTGATTGAAAAAGATTTTGAAGCTGAGGATTGGGTATCATTGAACAGCTTGCAGTTTCCCAAGAACTAGTCTCTTTCTAGGGCCTTGGTTGATGAGGATTGCGCAATCTCATCGATGCTGTAGAGACCTCTGACAACATGTCATTGAATCAACAGTGTCAGATTTGATTGATTTTGAAGCGATACATGGAAGCACTGTTTTGAAATTGCAGGCACCTTATCAAGCACAAAATCTTATAACAGCAATCAAAAAGAACCACACCCTAGCATGAGGTACAAGGGTTACCAGCGAAGATTGATATCATGTGTGACCAATGTTCACAGTGTCGTGATTCTGTACACATGTGCTAATCTGGGAAAATGACCAAAGAGTTTAACTACATGCTCTTGAGCAAGGTATATATAACTTCAGGTTGGATTACTCATCTAACTTGCAACGTGATGCTTACATATCAACGAGGGAAATCAGAATCAGAAATCGGAGGCATCATACGCTCCGAATCAGTGAATGACTTTCGCAGCAGGATCATTACTAATTGTCAATACGAAAAACACAAACCAGTGATACACATACGAGACCACTCGCAAGACCATACAGATTTCAGCCCAACTTTGAGGAATTCATCAACTGCATAACACGTCAAATGATATCATAGATCTTTGTATGTGGTTAAGAGAATCTGGCCATTTTAGCTTTAGATGGTTTGAGGAAAAGGTCCACAGTCTGCAGGAACTAGAGAATTTGAAGATATCTCTAAAGAACACATTGACAACTGGCAAGCCATACTAAAAGAGGCAAGAGAAAAGTACTACTTCCTGAACTTCTTCCATTCCAAGCAACTTTGGATGTTAGACCAGTTTTTCCAGGGCAAAAGCAGTTTCTCTGAAGACCTTGCTCTTCTCTTCAGATTTGTTGATACTAGTATTGCACTAGATGAGGATGTCAGAGATGCATATGAAAGTCCACCAGATAATAGAGATCTCAAGGCAAGGCTGTTTCATCTTGGAATGGCTTTAATGAATATTTTCCATGAAAGACCAGCAGTACATCGTCAAATACCAGGGCAAATTCAGCAAACAAAGGTGACATTGGATTCCAAAGTTCAAAAAGGAACCGTTTTTGTAGCAGAACTTGAAGAAGACAGTACAAAGTCCATACCTGTGTTACTGAGATTATACAGTAACACAACAGGTGTTCTACCAGAACCAAGTCAGATTGTATTCTGTCATCAAGGTACATTGTGGGAGGAAATAGCTCTTCTGTTGCAGCGTTGTGTAGGGGCACGTAGTCACTTTCAAACTGACACGCTATTCGTTTTGGCGAATGTTGAACTCCTTCCCACAGAAACACAGTTTCGTCTTGTTTCTAAAGTAAAGAAAATTCAGGAGAGTAACACTGATTTCCTCCTTGCGATGATTTGTCGTGGAGGAAGTTATCACCATATAATTGATCAGTTTTCACCAAACTACACTCACTGTCTGCATGGTTTCAGTGATGCTGAAATGAGCTCTTGCTTACGCACTGGATGGTCCGATGTTGAAGTGGTCACATCATCACAACCTGGACTTGGAAAGACTGAATACATCAGAAATACAGCTTCAAAGCTAGGGCTTGGTGTCCGTACTCTCCCGGTCAGTGGACCCATTACCAAAGAAGATCTAGTTGAGCAATTAAAAACACAAACAGGATCAAGTTATGACATGCTGCACATTGACGTTGCACAAGTTTCTGACCCAAAGCTCTTTGATACTTTCCTGTTTGAAGTAGTTGTGGTCCAAATGGCTGTGTCTGGAACACACATGTGTTTGTTACCAAAAACAAAAGTGGTTTTAGAAATTGCCAATACACAAAAAGACAAGTTACGAAATGCCCTTACTATATGCACTTCATTCACAAGAACACATTTGGAGTGGACAGATTTTAAAGACTTCATCATTAGCCAAGACATTAATAGTGCAGTGCAGGTAGTCTGTCAATACCTGAAAGCACTTAATAATGGCACACTTGATAAGTCGGATATAGTGCTAAGTGGGCAAAATACTTCGAGTCCATTACCGTCCGGAGAATGTCACTATCTCCTCAAGAAATTCTGTGGGTCAATAAAAGAGCTGTCTTTCACTACCGTTAGCACATTTCTGGAAATATTTGCTCAAGAATTACGACGAATGTCTGCATCGCTCTATTTCACCACCCGAAGTCTGAAGGATATGTTGGGAAATGGAAGCAATGATGTTCGGAGCAAGTTTGTCCAAGCTCTGCTTGAAGTTTCAAAGGATTTTACAGCTCGATCTGTTGAAAGCCAATCAACAGAAACCAAATCTGACACAAGTACTGCAGCAGCGTTGTTAGATTACCGGTCTGGGTCTGATGTATCGGCTTCTCAAATGGTAGCCAGGATGCAGGGAATGGTGAAGTGGGCAGACAGTAACCATCTGTTGGTTGTGTTTCACCGCCAGGACTCTCAAACCATTTCAACTCTTTACCGTATGCTGAGCAAAGTGCCGACCAATATCAGCAAGCTGTTTGAAACTCAAATGAAACGCAAACTCCCAGACTACAGTTACATGTCACAGGATGATCTCCATGATATTCTAGAGAAGGTGTGCAGAAACACCAGGACAAAATTTCAAAAGCAAAAGCTCCAAGCACTGGAAAAGAACTATGCGCTTACTCCAGACAATCTCCTGAAGATGGTATTAATTCACATGCGCATCAAGTCGCATATTCCTGTCATTATAATGGGTGAAACTGGATGTGGAAAGACAACTCTCATCACATACTTAGCAAGGGTTTGCGAGGTTTCATTTGAAATCCTGAATCTTCATGCAGGAATCTCTGAACAAGATATTATAGATTTTGTGTCCAGCCTTCAAATTCAAGCTGACAAAAACCTTAAGCAGGAAGTATGGGGTTTTTTGGATGAAATTAATACTTGTGACCATCTAGGCATCTTGAATGAAGTAATTTGTCATCACTCACTAAAAGGTGTGCCACTGCCAAGCAATTTGATATTCATTGCAGCTTGCAACCCATATCGCCTCAGAGAAGGTGCAATAGTTTCAACTGGTCTTGAAGGTAAGCACAGACGTGATGAAATGTCAAAGCTTGTCTATCGTGTTCACCCTCTACCAGAAACAATGATGGACTATGTGTGGGATTATGGGTCTCTTGATAAGAATGACGAAGAAGCGTACATACGCCGAATGCTAGAGGCAAAGGACAACACTTTTGTTGACTTAGTTGTGATGTCACAAGAATTCTTGAGAAAAGTAGAACAAACTTCATACTGTGTGAGCTTGAGAGATGTCAATAGATGCCAGCATCTTGCCAATTGGTTTATTGGTATGTTGGAGAAGAAGAAAGTAGCACATGTCGAAGGAGAGTGGTACATCAATAAATTAGAAACAAGGAGCATGATTCTTGCTCTTGCGCACTGTTACCATTCAAGACTGACCAAAGCGGAAGACCGACAGAAGTATCGTCAAAATATTGCAACCATATTGAGCAAGACCAAAAGCAACTGGGAAGTGAAGGAAGGAGACATTGAATGCATGATACGAAAAGAGCAGCTAGATATTCTGGAACGGATGCAGCTACCTGAGGGCATTGCAAAAAATGAAGCTCTTCGAGAAAATGTATTTGTCATTCTGATCTCCATTTTGAATAGAATTCCAGTCTTTGTTGTTGGTAAGCCTGGATGTAGCAAGTCATTGTCTATGCAACTCATCAGAAGTAACCTAAGGGGTCCAGATTCGAAAGACTCTTACTTCAAATCACTGCCACCAGTGTATGTAGTTTCCTACCAGGGATCAGAATCTTCTACGTCGGAAGGAATAATCAAGGTGTTTGATAAAGCTAAAAACTACAAAAAGCACAACCCTGATGTAATGCCAGTTGTACTTTTGGATGAAATTGGCTTAGCTGAAGTTTCCAACTTCAATCCACTGAAAGTGCTACATAGCCAGTTGGAGCCAACTGTCGGAGGATTTCCACCAGTAGCTGTTGTAGGAATTTCTAACTGGGCACTGGATGCAGCCAAAATGAACCGTGCAATCCATCTTTCTCGCCCTGAGCCAACTATTGTTGATTTGGCAGATACCGCTCAGTCTATCCGTGATGACAGTGCTCAGAAGAAAAATGCGTCCCTTGTACACCACATCATTAGTGATGAAAAACTCTGTAAACTTGCAGAAGCTTATAGCGACTATCAAGTGGACCAGTTACATACCAATTTCCATGGTCTTCGTGACTACTATTCCCTGGTGAAGTATGTAGCTATGGAATCATCGAAACAATTACATGGAGACCCAGATCAAATAATTGAGAAAGGCATACTCCGTAACTTTGGTGGTCTTAAGCTTGAAATGTGGCGCATCATGAATACTTTCACAACAAAAATAGGAGTACTGCAGCGCCCCGATTTGCGACCCGGAACAATGGAGCTGATACAGGATAACATGGACGATAGGCATGCACGCCATCTGATGCTCATCACAAGTGGCGACTCTGCCCTTAGTATCTTAGAACAGACACTGGAAGGAAGGGAGCATGTGACAATATTTGGAAGCAGGTTTGAGAATGATATATCAGAAGAGTATAACTACACTGTTCTCAGCGAAATCATTCTTTGTATGGAGCGAGGTGTAACCTTGGTTTTGAGAGATTTGGAAAATATCTATGGAAGTCTATATGATATGTTGAATCAAAACTACACCATAGTTGGAAAGAAACGAAATTGTCGAATTGCACTGGGGCCATTTAGTAATCCAATGTGCCAGGTACATCAAAATTTCCGTTGCATAGTTTTGGTGGATGAGCAGAAGGTTGATTATCAAAATCCACCATTCCTTAATCGGTTTGAGAAGCAAACACTACGATTTTCTGACATCCTTACTGACAACCAAGTTGAGACCATTGGGTGCCTTCGTCGATGGATGGATGATATTGTTGTGTTGAGGGTTTTCAGTTCTCACAAGAAGACATGTTCCTGGGTTTGCATAGCGACACTCTTCCATCTTTGGTCTATCACCGAAGCCAAGATAGTGATTTGCCCAGTGATATCAAACCCTCTGATCTGGCTTACCAGTGTCAGCAGGATCTAATGAAGTAGCTTGTCCAGATGCAGTATTGAGAGCGTCTAAGTCCAAATTGGCAAAACAAAACCATGTCGAAGTAGAGAGATTCCAGCAGTCTTATTTTGACCTTCATCTGCAAGATGGCCTAAAACAGTTCTTTGAGAATCAGCTTAACAATCCTCAGCAGATGTTACAACTATCATCAGGTGCAGAGAATCACAAGGAAGGAAGTGTCCAAATTTCTTCTAGATGTACCCGCACTGTCATATACACACACAGTAGCATACACACAGACATAAGAAAATGTCTGGAGGACCTTGTATCAGTCCAGGTGGAAAAACTAAGCAAATTGAAGTCCGAACGACACTTTGCTGCACAGATGCGGCAATTTTGGTTTGAGGCAGATGCGGAGTTGCTTATCCTACAGTGTATCACATCACATGATGCTGCTCATATGCTGCTGGCAAAAAGTAGGATTGACCAGTATCGTAATGAGTATCTCAACGCAATAGACACCATGGAGACGAGCTCGATATTGAAGCATGCTTGCATCATAGTACATATTGATCGCAGTGAAACTGATGAAGAAGAAGCATATCCATGGCAATTTAACTTCCTCTGTGGTTGGGAACAGTTTACTTTAGACACACTTGAACCAAACAATCCACCACTTGAAGATCTCCTTCAAGGATCTGTATCAGATCAGTTGGCTCGATCAGTAGACTTAGATGCCATTATACGAGAGCAACTGTTGTGGTGTTTCAGCTGTATCAAGTATGAAAACCAACAAGAGATGTTGATAGTGCCATTAAACTAGCAAGGGACATAGCAAATTCTAACGAATTTATTGTGTCTCTTAAGATGCAAATCCTCCATTTCATTCGTGAATCTGAAAGGAAAAAAATAGAGTTGGCCCAGGCATCCTATGGAGGTTGGCAAGTTGATGTGGCAACCAACATGGATCTACTTTACAGATGTTCCACTCTTGGTGGAGCAATGATGGAATACATCAAACAATGTGTACGAGAACCTTTGGCAAGGTGTGTCATTCTTCTTGAAAGATTGGGTGCCTGGTCAGGGAGTATGCATTCTGCAGATGTAGCAGAGGATACTTTAGAATTTTGGCAAGGATGCTTCCATGATCCAGCCATTTTCAACATCAGTTCTAAAGATATACCAGAACCACGTGGACCCGAATCTTGTTTTGTGGATTGTCGTTTCCTTGAATTAAAATACCCTTTCTTCAAAACATTCCATGAGAGGATCGAAAGTAACAAGGAGTGGCTTTTACAGCACAGTACTTCCAGTGATGAGCAAACTGATAGAATGTCATCTTTATGTGAGCAACTTACAGATATCATCAATCACATGGCCGAAATCCAATACGAAGAGTACCTCAAGGAACACGTACAGGATTACATTGATGATTTATACAACATGTTTTCAGTTGAGCATGTTCCAAATATGTCTCGTAGCATGAGGGTGGACATTATGAAATGGGTAGTTTCACAACTGCAACATTTACTTATTGAAGATGTAGACATTACAGTCACCCAACAGCTTGCCAATCAGGTATGTTATTGTGTGGTTGCACTCAGAACTGATAGCAGCACAATTACAACTCCTGTCAATATATAGTGAAGTGACAGGACATGGGCCTCACAAATTGCTTGAAAAAATACAAAATGCTTTGGATGGCATACCAGACCATATTTCAGATGATGAGACTTGTCAAACAGATTATGCAAATAAAGAATCGCATTCCTCATATGACAACCTACCAGAAGATGATGGTGAAAGTGAAGCAGAAGAAAGCTGTTCGATATCTGAAATTTTGGAAGAGTCGTTACAGAATGATGTTGATGAAGACTCCAGTGCTGATACCAAAACCAATTCCAATGCAGAAGCGTATGTTGATTCCGATACCAATGAAGATGATAGTGGCAACATTGATGTGGTTCAGAAAACTGATTCCAATTCTAGTGGTGGTGACAAATTTGAGCATCTCAATGATGAAACATGTGATGAAGGCAGTATGCATGTGACAACAATGCACATTTGTGCAGAAGATGCAAACAGTGATATAGTGCTAAAACATGATGTCAAGGAAGTCTCCAATTCTGACGAAGTACAGTCAGACGAGGTTGAAGAATCAGATAACCAAGATAACGAATCTGTTTTTCCCAGTGATGAACCAGCAGAAACACTTCTTGTAACAAAGGTCTGTACAGATGTGTTGCCAGTCAAGAAGGTGCTACAGGCAAGTGGAGGATTTGATGGTTGGCAACGTAAAGCGAGTTCTGTATTACTTCTTGCTGGACGGGTTAGTGCTGACTCAAATGTCCTCCACTTCCTTCGTCTGTGCCGTGATTTTGTTGTTATGCTTTCCCATGATTTCAGTGTTACAGAAGATCAACTTGCTGATTTGAGTGAACTAGGCAAGGTAGTAAATGATCCACTTGCAGAGGAAAGTATATTCAAGTTTATTACATCAACAGTGGATCACTTCAAAGCCGAAGAGGAGGATAAGTCTCGCATTTCTAAGTTGGATAATTTCCTCACTACCTATTTCAGCCTTTGTTTAGAAGCAAATCTAGATACTCCACTGCTTCCTCAAATTATAGAAACACTATGCACAGATTCCGGTGAATTGGTATTTGGATCACGGCCAGTTTTGCTGGATATTATCAGAAACGACATTGAAGAAGACAAAGAGAATGATATTCCTGTTTGTGAGAAATTGATTTCCACAGGGGAATTTGATGAAGATGTGTTTCCAAATCTCGCATTGATCGATGACATTTTATCAAACCATAAAGTAGATAGTAATCTTTCAGCAGTATGCTGTGATATTATTGAGGATGTTGCATTCAAACAACTAACGTGTGACAAAATTGCAGGTGTCACATCAGATGATGATCCAATTTGGAAGACGGCTTCGGATGCTGTACGCCTAGTGGGAAACCGAGACCAGATACAAAGCTCCCTTCAATTGGTAGCAGCAGTAGCATTCATACGTGCTTTTATGAAATCAACTGCTGAGTTAATAGAAGCCAGTGAAAGTAAGCACTTCAAAATTGAGGGTAAATACTTTGTACTTGCCAGAAACCTTAATGGTCTGCTGAAGTTGGAGGAGGGTGCTAGAAGTGAAAATGCATTGTCACAGGTGCATGTGTTTCTACTGAAATGTCTTCGAGAAAGTTTATCTTTGTATGATTTGCGAAAATTGTGTGTTGAGCTCACAGACCCTATTACAAACCTGAGCAAGATCAAGTGGCAGGAGGGTCTGTTCAACTCGCGGATAGGATACTGTCCCGTGAGCTATGTTGATTTCTACAGTGATGCTTTTGCCGCCCTTTCCGCATGGCAGATTCAACAGGACAAAAATACTATTGCAGAGTTTATCACTGAAGCACGCTCAAGCCCAGCACACCGCCTTGCCCTTCTTGCAGCAGTGGCAAATACCTTCTACTTCAAGAAGACCACTGATGGTTTGACAGATGTAGATAAACAACAGGCTGAGTGGTTGTTTAAGGAAACAGATGGATTCAACAGTGCATATCGAGAGGTCTTAAATCGAATACTTGGGCTCTCTGACTTTACAGGTGTTCTACAGCTGTCAGAGTCGTCGTCCCAAAATAATGTAGAAATAGCATCAGTTATAGTTCATTTGTTAGCCATCATTGTGTCCCATGCTGACAATGAAAGCACACCATCGGTTTTTATGTCGTTCTTGGATCAGAGAACGCCTGTCAGTGAAATGGCACTCCCATGTACAGGTCAACCATCTTCTGTCTTAAAGATGCCATATGCAGAAACTTTAACTTTGTACAATTGCTCATGTGGGTTGAGAATATTGGAACAAACAGGCCAAGTACAGGCTTCAAACTGTCCAACATGTGATAGGACCCTGAAGGAAAATGCATTTACTTACCAAGCAGGAGCCGACAAAGAATTCCAAAGAGGTGAGAATACAGGGTACATTTTAACAGATGGTCAAGAAAAAAGGGCATGTACTGAAAGCGTGCCTGGAATATCACCAGTTGCTTATCGCGTGCTTGATACTTTCATTCACTCCTGCTTTCTAGCAAGTCTTTGTAGTGGTTTTGTTTCACACAAACAGATGGAGTCCATATTTCCAAGGCATGCCGACAATCCTGCAACAGATCTTGAAGCGAGTGCTTTTCAAGAAGAAACTGCAACATATAAAGAAGAATCATCGACTACAGATTCTACCACAGGTAGAGACACTATGCAAGAAGAATCACCGACTGTAGATTCCACTACAGGTGGAGATATTCAAGATTGTTTGAACAGCAAACTTGAAACAAACTGGCATTTGCTGAGAGATATTTCTCAATCAAACCACAGTGGGGTAACCACATTGCTTCATCACATGGTTCATGCCTGTACGGATGAGATACAGACACAGGTTTGCCCGAGATCAGCAGAAAGTAGAGCTGCATTGGAACAAGCTTTCTCAAAGATCATAGACAATGAAGCCAAAAATGTTCCAGAGTGTCAATTGCAACACAAACAGGACTGTATTATGTCCGAAGGTATCCAAGCAGACTGTCTTGAATCAAAATTGGATGAATTAGATGCAGTTCAGACCCAGGACCATGATGAAACGGAAGTCCTTGAGAATGACAAGAGAACATTAACACTGCACCGTCTTTTCCGCAAGAAAGGCAAAGCTTCACTTTCCAGCTTCAGGTCACAATTTGCAAACATATGTCAGACTAGCGAGAATGAGTATCCCTTTTTGCAACTTTGCCTTTCACGATTAGAAATTGTTCAGTACATTCGATTCCTTCCCGACTTACTTAAGTGGAACAAATTAGTAGTCAGCAGGCTTAGTCATATTATCAAGAGAGATGATGCTAAACGGACCAAAATAGATGACTTCTTAGCCAATGAACGTTATCATCCCAGCGAAGCAGCAATGATAGCTGCTTCAAATGCATTCAGTGCTTTTCAAAAGGCATGGAATCATGTCCGTGATGGTTGGCATCTACTGACGGGTAATAAACCAACTTTTGGAACCATGACTGCGGCAAGCAACGTCACACAATGCATTGTTGATCAGAATGAGAGGGAATGTCATCTGCGGCAGATGATAGCTACTTTACAAGATGTCCAGAATGCATTTCTAATGGACACATTGGCAATTGTTACTTGTGGATATTGCCCAGCCCTGAATTTTCTCATCAAGAAAAATGGCATAGCTGGACTGCAAACACTGCCTCTCCATTCAGCTGGATCTGCAATAATTGAATTTGAATGGTCAGATAACCTTCTTGTATATCATGACATAGGTACAGAATATGGACAAGGAGTTGTCATCAACTACAAATACACCATAATTGAAAGAGAGTTAGCACGTATCCTTGTTCTTAATAAAGCATTCTTAGCAGAAGGAACGACATTCAGTCAGTTTGCCTATTCTGATGAGTTATTCCATGCGTGTTCGGCAATCCTTTCTGAGATTGGCACCACTATTTTGCAACAGAAGCTTCCAAAAGAGCTGAAAAACACCATTGAGAGAGAACAAGGCAGGCGCCAGACCTTTGCAAAAGACATGCTGGATCATTTAGAGGTAATATTAGTACTGCTGAAGAAGACTGGTGGTGACCCAGGCAATTCCCTTGATGATTACATAAGACGGTGGTCAACCCAGCTGCCAGGATCCTTCCCTGATGACCTCTTGCCAGAACCTAGAGATGGCATTAAGTTACAGCATGTAGTTCACTTGTATGAGTCTTTAGAAGACCTTCTTGTAGGTGCTGTTGTAGAATCACTTCACGATGACTTTAGAAAGAGTATTCCAAAGCATTCTGAAGATTCCCTTGCACAGAAGTTGAAACCTTTGAGTATTGAGAAACTAGAAGAATGTGCAGGTATGATTCGCAGATTCATTTTTCGCTTCTTGCGTTCTAATACCAAGACCAATACCAATGCTAATGACTGACTTGGTAGTGCGAACCACTGGAGAACAATGGACTGCTCAATAGTTACTGACTTGCTACCACAATGCTTGAAGTCAACAACGTAGTGAAGATACTGGAGTTCATCAACAAGCAAGCATGCGTATATGTACAACAGGTTGTTCAGTTGTTGATAATATCTTGCTTGATCTCAGCAATTTTAAGGAATGTTACACAGAATGTTTGTGTACAGTTCTCAGAAATGTTGCTTTAAAAACATCTAAGCAACAACTTAAGAATTATCAAAAAGATTTTAAAGAGGTTTTAGTCACACATGTCAAGAAATACAAAAAAGAAAAAACATAAAAATCATTTTAAAATATCAGTGGTAAAATATTTATAAAATGTTTGCAGGTGCCAACGTTGTGTTCCTTTGTGGCACTATCTTATTGATTTTCTTCCATGTTAAAATTTGCTTATGCTCATGACAGAACGTGGTCAATTGAAAACAAGGTGACCATTTTGTCTTTAGTTCAAACAGGCGAGAGGTCATTTTCTTTAGTCAGTCTAAGTTCATTGGTAGACCTATGACCTACCTCGATCTTGCCACAAAATCGGCCACAAAATGTTTGCATAATTTCACTCTATGACTTTTGGGAACATTCTTGAACATTAGAGATAGGGGAGGGTGTTGTAAAGTTTCAATGGGGTTTTAAAAGTGTGTAAGACATGGTCATCTGCGTCTTATAGGATTTAAAAAAAGTACAAGTTTGATTATCTGACAACAATGGCATAAACCCAGTTTCTGAGAAGGGGAAAGGGGGGGGGGGGGGCACATGTATTTTCAGGAGGGGAAAGCATATAGTATATTAAAGTATTAAACCTATGTTGATTTTACTCTTTCTGTGCTTGCAGAAAAAAAAGGCACTTTCCACTGGGGACAAGATTCCCCATGGCTGGGGGGTGGGAAGCTTCCCACTCCCTTCACAAACTGCAACCGACAGATGAACACTGTATTTTTAATCCATAGGACCAGCTAAACATGTCTATACATCATTTATGACCTTTTTTACCAAAATATTAACCTTTTACCCTTTCCCCATTTCCAAAATGCTCAGGATGACAAATGGCCTCAAGATTTGGATCAGCGAATCAGTGTTGCCTGGAAACCAACACATTTTGTGCAAACTCTTGTGCAAACGGTCATAGGCTACCACGGGTCTGCCAGGTCATATGGGCCAACTGCAGGTCTATCTACAGTATTTTAGTTAGCAAAAAATACTATTTCAGTCTATTTTTCATTATCAGTTAATGTTGTAGTACATAATACCTAGTCTGGGAATACTGGTCGTAAATTATGTAAGCCCACCAGATATGATCATTCACTCTTTGCAGGTTGTGCCATTTTGTAGTAGCGGCCTCAATCTTGCTATGGAGTAATTGCTAACAAACGAAGTACCTCTTGCACAGTCATTAGTGTTGTTTAATTAGAGAGAGTGAACATGATTGAGATGTTGGTAAATGTTCCATTTATATTGTGCCAGTTCAATTAAAGAGACAGTGGCACATAGTGTCCATAGAAACAAAGAATGGTTAGACAAGGGACAAAGGTTTGCCAGTTGCATCACATCGTGCGTAGGACAAAAAGCCGTTATTCATTCATAACAAGGTTCTCCAAACAACCATAGATTTTCAATTGGCCTGGCTTTGAGAACAGTCATTACAACCACCATGGGTTACTTTGGAGACAGGTTCCTTATTAATGTGTCAACCCATTACCACAGATGAGCCATCTGTAAAGCCAACATGCAATGTCTGTTAAGCCACAATGCAATATTTTAGTATGACAAGCACATATGTAAAATAAGAAAAATTCTTATGAGTGATGCTTGGCAT
>JAMKCH010028513.1:0-15186 GCA_023653785.1 Ophioderma brevispina | reverse complement strand
TCCGTCTATTTTTTCCACAAACAAGACATTGGAGACCACAACGATGTAAATTTCCTTTAAAATGATATCGTTCAATGCAAGCCAGGAGCTCCCTGAGAGCCAGAAAGTTAACATAATTTCCATAAATATCCGAGCGTTTTCAAAACACGTGCTGCTTCTGGCATGGACTTGCTCCTTCTGCTGCGATTGTTTACAAAATGTTGTCTATGGAATGGAACATCGCGTACTAAGCGCGCGTGCGCTGAAAACCGTTTCATTTCCGTCATCGCGAGTATGACTACGCAGCGTGGATGGTGGCGAGATACGCACTTCGGACGGGGCCGGACTTTACGCGCCCTAGTAGGCACGTAACAAACTGGTCTTGCCTATTGAACCACGTGCTTTGTGGGCTCTGTTGTATTTAGGCCTATATAGGTCATATCTTTGGCCCCTGCTTTTTCTAGAGCAAATGAATTTACAGAGAGATTTTGAATTCATGGTCTAAAATATCTTCTTTTGAAGCCTATGATCGACAATGTCAGTTTTTGGCAAATTCAATTTGAAATTTAAAACCTGGTTTTTCTAACGCCTGAAGCCCCACAGTATCGAGATTTCACGCCGATTCACATATGTCGCCGAATCACACCGCCAAAACGGTTTCTCATCCATTTCATAATTATATGTTACTTATGAAAGAATACGCGCTTGAATTATACCAAAAAATTCTCCAGACAAATATTCGTCATAAAACTACACCAATTACTCTCAATTCTGGGTTTTATAGAGACTATAGAGGTGTTGCACTTTCCACGGCGCGGCGGAGGGATTTTGTACTGTTTCCCCTCAATATTAGTTCTCTCATAATAGATTTTGTATATAACAATCCCGTTCTATCATGGGCCGATCTCAAGTAACCTGCGTTACACAAAACAAAAATTGCACAGTATGTTTTCAAGGACCCGCTTCTGTAATATAAAAATCAAATTTGATTATAACTTTACCGTTAAATTTTTACATATTTTGCAATTATTTCTCTTCGTGAGTGCGTAGTATTTCGCTACTAACATATTCCGGAAACTGGGAATATGCACGTGCTGTATTAATAATCCGCCGGGAAAAGGAAAAAGAAATTTAAAACTCAACCTTTTTTCTTTCGGCAATATAATAAGCATGCCAAAATGTCGGTAGAGTCCAATTTTAATAGAAAAATCTGCCTCAAAGTATCATAACACAGGTTTATCCTCTTGAAGTAAGGTACTAATGCTGTGATCAATTTTGCCTGAAGTCTTTCTCGCAAAAGTAAATAGCGGTGTACACCCTTAAATTTGGACAACCGGTATGCCCGTTAAATTCACAAGTTTTAGGTCCCTTTTAAAGATGGAATTATCCCAATAAGATCAACTAAATCAAGAACTATAAGTATATAAGAAAAAGAATAAAATGCCACTTAATCAAAGGCAAACATACAAAAATAGCGCTAAATGGAATGGCATAAACAAATATTCAGGCCAACCAATTTTAGTAAACAACAACAAAACACACATTTTTTGTGCCGGAGTCTTTCTCCACACGTATATATATAAGCGGTGTAACAACACCGTTAAATTTGGACAACCTTTATGCCATGTGAAAATGCACAAGTATTTTAGGAAGTGTCCTTTTAAAGATGGAATTTATACCAATAAGATTCAACTAATCAAATGAAACTATAGGTATATAAGAAAAAGAATAAAATGCCCCACTTAAATCAAGGCAAACACCAAAATAATGCGCTAAGAGGAAATGATAAACAAATGTTCACATTTGGCCAACCAAAATTTAGTAACACAACAAAACACACATCTACACTAAACAAAACAAACAAACAAACACAAAAGAAAACTGGCCGGAACAATATGGACTGAAAAGCTGGTTTGTTTTAAAAGGTGTTGAAATTATCAATAGGATCATGCAATGTAAACAAACAAAAGCCATGCCCTTTATAGTAGAATCTTCCGTATAAGCATCCAAACCCGTGGAATCCTGTTTGGAATCGAAACTTAGAAACGCCCGGCCTACACTATTAGAAAAAAAGTGCAAGTTAAGTTATAAACGGTTTTGACCTGTATAAAGCACCATAATAGTTCTAAAAAATATTATGGTTTCTATATAACTCAACTTTAAATAGCCGGTATAATATTTTTTGTATGGTGCGTATCTTTTGAAAAGCAAAAAGCATTTTTAATTTTATTTTTTTTCTACATTTTTTTTTGACGGGAAAACCAATATGTTTTCTGTTCTGCAAAGAACCCTCGAATGGTGCTTTATTAAGGGTTCTTAAAGCTTTATAGTTCTACAAAGAACTATTTTCTGTTGGATTGAAAAATCCTTTTTAGTTTGTAAGAAAAAGAACCACTAATCTTCGCGGGGGTTCTTGTCAATAAAAAAGTGTAATTTCTGTACTTAAGAAACTGTTCCTCTTAAGAACCGTTTCGCAAAGAACTCTCACAGAACTCTTCAAATGTGATCATCAGTTCTTTTCAAAAACAGAATAAAACGTTTAACTAAGCGCTAAAATTATTTTACAACCAAAAAAAAAAAAAAGAGAAACAAAAAAGTTAAACTCTTTTTTTGCAAATACACGATACAACCACCCAAGAAGAAGGCTCAATCCTCCAATGTCTATTTAATTGTAAAGGTCCCATATGAACCTTAGGTGCTACATACGGGAACAAAATGTTCGAAGTTCATCCTTTTTTTTTTTAAAGAGTACACTCTTTTGAGATTGACTTACCTACCTCCAACTTGACCTAAGCACACATGAATGCAAGAAGAGCAAAGGGCATCTCTCATACCACCATAATCGGCTCCTCAAATCTTTGCAGTTCACTTGGATTGTTGAATTTAAGGAGGCTTTAAGTCAGGAACTTAGTCAACTGGCCGATTTTTTTTAGTTTTGTTCAGTTCACCTATGCATCACATGTTTTCTTTCCATCTTTTTAACAGAAATTCTATATATATTTATTTTTTTTCCTCGTATTTTGTTCATTTTATTTACTTTTACTATTTTACGCATTTTTTGACCAAACCAATCACTGGCTGAATTGCAAAAGGGCGGGTAATTTCGCGTACTACGCAATACGCGTCTGTGCTATTCGGCGCGCGCGTATGGTTAGCCAAGACAGTCATTATTCGAATGGACCCGGACGAATGGGAAAAGTCTCGGTCGACCGGGGAAAAACCCATCGGATTAAGCTTTTCAGCCAATAAGAATTCGGAATCCATTCGGTTTTACTAGCTGCCGCTCGACCGGGCATTGATTGAAGGTTGGACCGCCTTCTTTGGAATAATGCCCATTCAACCGGGATATTTATGAACCGCCTACCATATTACCATGAACGAGAGCCGTTCGTCGCTGTAGCTAAACTGTCGTGTCAATGGTATATGCTACTGCTGATTAGTACAACACGCAAATGGGGAGAAGTGATTGTATATATAGTGCCCTGCATTTCAAAAATCTTGTTTGTCTAGTGTAGCGTCCATGCATCATTGGACTACGGTACGGTACTATCATCTTGATCGTTCTGTTTGTCATCCATTGAAAAAAAGGCTCAGCAATTTAAGAAAATCATACTTCAAAACAATTGCGAATGTTATGGGTCCGGTAGGATAATGCGAATGGTGCACCGAAATTATCGGGTTTGGCCAAGCCCAGGCCTCCCAATTCAAAGAAATTAAATCAATTGTTTGAATAAACAAAGAAGTTTAGCAATTCATAAGCAGACGTTCAGCAATATATTTTAGATGGCTTACTGCAATCATCTTTCTAAAACCAATAAAAATATTGCTTCCGTTTAACATAAATCACTTTAAATCAAGCTATAAATACTTTAATTGAGACCGCTTTATTTCGAGTATAGACCACATTCTGGTTCGTAATAATTGTTTGGTCAACTATCACCAATATTATTTTGGAAATAAATTACGTCAAATTTCATGAGAAAAAAAAAGGTTTACACGTTCGTATTCATTTCTGACCAATTAAGTTATATATTGACACGAAGTCATTTCTTGAATATCGAGACTCAGGCAAGCAAGTCGCATAACCTGATTCATATGTGCTCATTCACTCTAGAAAAATTGCGTATAACTAGGGAACTTTTTTGTATGTAGCTAATACCCAACTCCTAAGACATGACATCCATGCCATGCAATGAAAGATGAAGTTAACAGACTCTGAAAAACAGCAATGCGGGTGGAGTGGCTAATGGGGTTCATGACCCCATTCGGCAATTCGTGTATATACTTGTGGCTAAAAAATCCCACCCGAATAGATTGATTCCGGTCGAACGAAAAAATCTTCAAAGAGGTGGCAAATGGGCCACGTGATAGTTCAACCACAATGTTATAAAACTCTTGAGTAAAAATAATGAACTTTGAGTACATGGAAGCTATTAGCATAAATAACCATTATGCAACATTCCCGGTAACATTATGCAAACCTCACTTTTTTATTAGAATATCTAACTCAAAGCATTCAAGAATGTGCAGGTAAGTCTGGGTAAATACGCTGAGAATGTTGCGTATGAAAGCCATGTCTCGCCTGTAAATAAATGAGGTGAAAAGTCCATGGATTTAACATATATGAACATTAAAAAAAAATAAAAAAACCTTATGTACCAACCTCATTGAAACCAAGAAGCGATGCAACGGTCATTGTTGTTTCAGAAAAATAAACCACTTCTAAAGCTGTTCATGCTTTTAAGCTAGAATCCAGGGGTTTGATGAAAAGTTCTATGAAAGAATGTAGAATTCGCAATGTGATAAATTGTGTCAAAAGTCACAATACCTTCTCACATTCTGGAAAACGGCCTCTTACCGACAACGTTCACGGTCGATCTTTTGTGTGTGTGTCTGTGTGTATGTGTGTGTGTGTGATAAACAGCTAGAGTCGTGTATACTTTTTGTGAAAAAATGCTTTGCATTTTACAATAAAATACATGTACTTAAAATCGCTTTAAGATGATAGTATTTGGCTGTAGTATAGAAACTGATACAGCAAACTACTTTGTTTTTATGGTATTTTTCAGGCATATTATGTCAATAAAACTAACATGGGGCTGCTTGAAGTTTACAGAATGTCAACATCAAGCAATACATTATTAGGAATTATCAATTATAGGGCCTACGATTAAAGTTGGGTGACCGAATCGCGATCCAATTTAAGTTTTGTTTTCTCACTCATGTGGAAGCATATCAAAACAATTGATTGCAATTTGGACTTAAATAGGTCCAGTCGTTTGGAGTTAAGCAAAATAGTGTAACTATACCCCTTCTGAAGTTGTTCACTGTATATTTTGGCAACAAACTGTAAATTTAGTAGTTCAGTATCACAAAGCAAAAAATGTATACATTGGGCTATTCCAGAAATTATCCACACCACCAAAGATGACAATTTCAAATTTCGAAATGACTATGGGAATTTCAATTCCAAGCTGTTTTTTTAAAAAATCAGTGTGGGAATTCCAAAGCTGTTTTTGAAAAATCAGTGTGGGAATTCCCATTGCATTTTTTCATCATGTCATCTTTGGTGTTTGACTAACGAGAACTAAAGGAAAATACAGCATAATTTATAATAGTATTCTTAAGGAAGTGGGATTTTTTTCAGTTGGACAGTAAAGTCATGGGAATTCCTAGAATCGTCTTTGGTTAGCTACTCTTTATTCAGTCGATTTGTTAAAGTAATCACAATTGGATTATTGGATATGTTTTGACGATTTTTATTGTAGGAATTCTCGTCCACTTTTGGACTTTATGATTGGAATTCCCATGCACTTGGATTTCATTATGGGAATTCACATGCATTTTTGAAGAAGTAGGGTATGGGAATTCCCACTGTCATATTGGGGAGTGTGAATAATTTCTGGAATAGCCCATAATTCGCTAAATACATTATATCTTCGGTCGGTTTGAACTCATTTTTACAGTACACTGCATAATGTAAGGTTAATTTTGTTGGCAGAATGGATGCCAATGCCAATAAGTAACATAACAGTGTTGTATTACATTCGAGATAGAAAGACTACTCGATTGAATCGCCATCAAATCTTTCTTTCATTTCTTCGTATTTTTTAGAGTAAGAGAAGTAAACATCAAGGTGGGTGACCCGCCCATGGTCCGATTTTCATGGATTTTCTCTCTCATATGGAAGCATATGAGTTAAATCGATCAAAACGGACCCTGCACCCTACTACACTGGGATAATGAGAAAAATACGAACTTTCTTCTGATCCCAAAAGCTAAATTTTGATGGAGTTAAGTGGAAGGCCGCGGGTTTGTCAATCGGGTCGGTTTTTGTTCTGTTTTTGTTCAAGTTATTTTCTTTGGGGTCGTTTGAACTGGAATACAAACATATATAATAAAGCTACTGTAAATTGTGCAAAAAGTAGTTACAATTACTCATTTGACACTTGTTGTTGTAACTTAAAGGTGCATTTCGTGATTCCATCAGTTCTGTTTTATTCATGGTTCACTAGATATCCTTGAGAAAAGCTTAATCCCAAATTTTGAGTTGATCACGATCTTGCGGTTTTGTGTTATGAGCAAATGCGTGTTTCCCACGGTCCCATAGACCATCGTGCTGTAATTTCTGTCCGTTTACGGACAGAAAATACAAAATTGCGAATTTCTTAGAGATACGACCGAATTTGCACGTAAGATTTGGTACACATGGATTACTAAGGCTGACGATTCAGATGAAATAAAAATGTCAACTTTTTTAGGTAAGTCGGGGGACGAGGTTGTGGATCACGAAATGCCCCTTTAATTGATTGTGGAAGTTATAATTCTTGATAGGCCTACTTTTAAGTAAAGCAGATTCAAATAAGTTAATAATTCAAAGTTATAACAAGACAATTTGTCAAACCAAAAAGGACACAAAAAACAGTAATTTAGTATCTTAATTTCACTTCAAATTTTTAGTCCTTTCATCTTTTTGTATGATATTTGTTCATTTTAATTAGCAAATACATGTATATTAATTTGAAAGAAAAAACGTTTGGCTTCATAAGCAGAAGGTCCCGGGTTCGATTCCCAGTTAGGTAGGTCCACGTGTATAAAATTTGCTTACAATGATTAAGTGACAGCTATCGTATTAAGATGATGGTGAATGTATAGAGTTTCCTCAAAACCTTTCTTTTTGTTTTCCATCTTTAATTCGTTTTTTCCCCACATACCTATAACATTAATTTGAGTTTCAGCAACTTGATTAATAGTTTCTTGGTGTACGGTACTGAATAAGCGCAATAAAGTAGTGCGACTTTTAGTGCATGTATAAAAATTATTACGAGTTATACTGATTTCAAACAATTTGAGCTATCTCAATTAAAATACATGATTAGTGATAACTTGAAAGATAATTGAAATTACTTAATAAAAATAAATGCAACCCGATTACACTTAATTTATTGAATAGATACAGCTATACAGAAAATTATTTTTTTAGTGTTTGAATGTGGCGTCTTTTTCAAAACCATGTATTTTCCCATTCATTTGTACAGGCAAGTGAATTCCAGATCAAATTACATATCAGCATATAATTGGTTAAAGAAACGCTAATTCTAATGAATATTTGTGTAAGGTAGTAGCATAAGTCCACAAATATATGTAGCAAAAAACATATGTGAACAATTATTTTTATGGGTACTCTCGCAAGCATGGCAAGTGGATAAGGGGGCTCAGAGGCCCTTTTCATAATCACTACTTAACGGTGCAATTGATTTGTATTTTTTTAACTTTAAGAAGCGTGTTCCAAAGTTACACAATTACAAAAAATACATTTTGGAAAAATAGATTCTCTGCACAGAATACTGGGTTAAAATTATATACCCCTTGTACTTATCCACTTATATGTGTATTTCGTGATCCTAGCACATTTATTTTTTTTAATGATTCACTAGATATCCTAAAAAAATCAACAATTTCTGTTGATTCTAATGTTAGGCCAGTCTTGTAATTTCTGTAAGTTTAGAAAATACAAAAAGTTTCTTTTATAGAGTAGATCGAATTTGCACGAAAATTAAGCACACATACTATACTTGGCCGGCGAACGGTTCAGATGCTATAAAATCTCACTTCTTTGAGATAAGTCGGGGAACGAGACTGTGGATCATGAAATGCCCTTTAAGCATTACTGTGATCTTCGTTGATATTAGCAATTAAATCATTTCTAATTTCTGGCTCAAGTGACAAACAAATTTGCGCCGATTTTACTCAATTTTTTTTACAATAATTCCGTCTAATAATATATAGCTTTCTACTCTATTTTTATGAGTAATTTTAACCAGGTTAGACCCCTTTGATGGCGTATATAATCGTTGATATAAGGAAAAATAAGAGGGATCACCGTGTTGTGGTTCCCGTTTTAAAGATTACCCCGGGGATTACCCCGGGATAATCTTTAATACGGGAAACCCAAAAACGGGGACCCTTCATTTTTATTATTAATGAACCTAGTTTATTAACCATTTGTGGCACAGTGTGTGTGTACGTGTTGTGCTAATAGGTGTGTGTATGTGTGTGTGTGTGTGTTTTCGTGTGCGTGCGTGCATGCGTGTGTGTGTGTGCTCCCATGTTGGAGGTGACGCATATGTAAGGCTGTAAAGACCCCCGTTTTCACCATCTTTGTAACCCAATGATCCCATATTTTTTGAAAATCTCACCCATTGATAATTTTACCACTGTCATCCAAAGATCCCTATTTTTGTGAAAAGTTTAAACATTTTCACATAAAAAGACCTCTATTTTTATGGAAAATTTTGCAAATTTGTCACCCGAAAAACAACCCTATTTCATTGGCATAGGAAGATTCTCAAGATTGGGGGCCCACCGCGAAGCGCAGAGTGGGGAGGCAGTGGCGGCACCAGCGACAGGGGGGACAATCCCCCATTGTTTTCTTTCCCCAGTTTACGCCCCCCCCGACCAGAAGAAAAATAACAGATTTTTAACAAAAAATCAGCGATTTTGGGAAAAAAAGCACACAATTTGGGCAAATATCTGCAATTTTAAGGCCAAATTTGTTAGAAATCTAAAACTTTGGAAGTTTTGCCTTTTGCCCCCCCCCAAAAAAAAAAAAATCACTTTTCCGACTGTTCCCCCCAAGAAAAAGAAGTCTGCCGACCGCGATCGGGTTCCGTCGGACATAACAGCCTTGTCGTTTTTGGGGTGGCATGAATATGAGCTGAGACAACACCATAACACTTCATATTGGTTGATTAAAAATTGGTCAATACTACTTTATTGTCGACGAGATGGTGCTCATGGCCCGAATCCCACCATTTCAGAAATTGAAGGTAATAGCAACAAAATTTGTGGAAACCGGCGAGCGCAGCGAGCCGAAAATTTTTTTGTTTATCAGTACAATATGTGTGTCGGTACATTCACAAATCCGTGCCCCATCAAAAAATCCTGGCTAGGCCATTGGGAGGGGGGAAGCTTTGGAATTTGATGTCTTGGTTAAAAAGTGTTAAGATTATTGGGGGGCTCAAGGGTATTTGAGCCCCCCCACCAAAATTATTTGGGGGCCCAGCAACCCCAAGCCCGCCCAGCCCCCCCAAAGCCAGCCCCCCAAGCCCGCCCCAAGGCCCCCCCCCCCCCCCGCGCTTCCTAAGCCTATGTATAGTAGGGAGCCAATTTGGGTTGTCTCTCACCCAAAGAACCCTATTTTTTGCAGGAGTCTGTGACCGAATGCCCCTGGTTTTGAAGCGCTAGACTTACACCCATATCAGTTTCATATGTGAGTGCCCCTATCTCACCTTCTTAGGTAAGTCGTGGAGGCTGTGGATCACACACACATTATAATGCTTTGATTATACAATGTCGTTTGTTAATCCACAACAAAATGTTGGAATTCTTCGCATACGAGCTACGCATTTCAATCTGGTTTTCATGTAGGTTATTTTTGTATTGAGGAGCTATAGTTAGCTCCACTAAATACAAAACCACATGTTGATGTCTTATCAATTTGAGCCCAGTTAACTTGTGTGAAATATGGCTGACGCACGACTTCCTGTATGATTATTGTTAAAGGCAACCCACGCAACACAAACCGCGTGGAAGGTTGACGTTGATTGTTAAGCAATCATCCGGACGGATTTCATCCCGGTCGACCGAGAATCTCGTGAGGGGTGTGGTTAAGTTGGTACCATGTGGAGTGACTTTGAAAATGATTCCAAATATTTTTGTCCTTATGGCATATTCCGGTATACGATTAGCAAGTTTTCGCATTATCAGAACTTTA
Source organism: Ophioderma brevispina (assembly GCA_023653785.1). NCBI lineage: Eukaryota > Metazoa > Echinodermata > Ophiuroidea > Amphilepidida > Ophiodermatidae > Ophioderma > Ophioderma brevispina. The sequence goes on along the minus strand of JAMKCH010028513.1, from coordinate 4,931 downwards.
AAAATAGCCGTTGAGGAGACACATAGAACTATGTGGGTTGTTTCTAGTAACCGGACACAATAAGTCTACAGTGCCGGATACAGTGGTCATGCGATATTACAGTTTACGGTGGGGTCGCAGTAGGAAAGTCGACTTTTATTTTCTTGAACTTTAACCCTCCCGAAAATTAAATGATGCGTCACAAAACAAATCGTAAACCCAACCCATCAAAGAGGTTATGATGGAATTAAACTCCAAATCACTGTATCAATACGCAATCTAGCCATAAATCGAAAAGGTTTCTATATTTCTAAATATCGTCATACGTGTTCATTCTAATTAGTCATATTTGCGAAAAAATACACAAAACTCAGTTTCCAAAGCAGTGGAGACATGACACCAGAAATTATAAAGAGATATAACCATACCTAAGACCAGAGAAGATGTAAGACAAACCGCGACCGTTATTATAGCGACAAACATAACGATATGTCAATCAGAGGCAGCACAAACCATTTACTTGTCCTAATGATCTGAAAATAACATGTAACAAACAACAGTTTGTAAAGTGGGCTGTCCACGCCAATCCCGGCCGAATGAATATCACTGCAAAGTAGGCATGGCCAATCTTCAAGCAATCCCAGTCGACCGGATATTAAATAAGAACGAATGGGTTATTATCGCTGATTGGCTAAGCAATCCCGTCGCGTGAATTTTCCCCGGTCGACCGAGGCTTTTCCCATTCGTCCGGGTTCATTCGAATATTGACCGCGTTGGCTAACCATACGCGCGATTGTAAAAATGGCTGCCCACGTGAGATGCTTTTGCAAACAGAATGGGATTTTAATTTCACGATTTGAGCCTCATAAATTGTTGAATTTTGATCATAAGTATCCAGATGATGTAATTTGACCTGGTGCAGAAGCAGTGTGAAGAATAAGAGATGAAACGCTTGTGTTTTGGAATAAGGCCATATTTTGTAGCGAAACGGGACAATATTTGGACAAAATGGCGATTTTCTCTGTGTTCACTTTCGGCGATAATTCGTGATTTTCGGTTCCCATTTACTCGAAATCCATATCAGCAACAGGTAAGAAATGAAATGCATCGTATAGAGCATATCAAAATCTAGGTCGGTATTTTTTAGTTTTTCATTTTGGTTAAAAATCGTGATTTATGTCAACCTTTGAACAATCTTGGCGTTGTTCCAAATTTAAACGCGCGGATTTTGGCCTTTTTTGGCAAATAATTTGATAAATAGTGCAGAATTTTAAAAAAGGGGAAATACCGACCCTAGAACTAGGATTCTGGAATACAAAATCGAACAAAGCACATTTTTATAACATTTCTATATTTTTTATTGGGAACCAAAAAAAAATGAGTGAAAATCACAATTTTTTATGATTTTCTCAAAAAATACGTATTTTTGGGAAAAAATATTATCATATTTGGATTCCTTGAGTCATTTCCTTCTCAAATATGTATACTTTTATATATGTTGGAACAATAATTAAGAAGATAGGCAAAAAACAGTTCCATTGAATGCCTGACTTAACAGCCACCTTAACACAAGAATAATCGGTTGTCCGGAGTAAACCCGTTATTTTAGTTTACAAAACGAGGCTTGCTGGAGACAACCGGTTTCCCTTGTGATTTCAATTTCCTTAACGATGAATAATAACGTTGGCAGGGTTGGGCGAGGCTCTCAGAAGACATGGAAGAGATGTGTTTGCTTCAGGATATCCAAAAGTTGAGAAAACACGAGGGTGCAGAGGTCGATCCTGATGTCAATCGTTGTTTTATTCCTACGCAGGCAAGGTGCCCTGCTTGTTGCAATGCAAGTAAGCTAGCCTAGGCTAGCCCACTACTCCTGGCGACGAGCCGGTCTAGGCTATAGGCTAAATGCATTATCACCGGGGTTGTCGCAGAAATCCATTACAGCTTAGAGAAGAGGGCAAGCAGAAACAAACCGATGAATTTCCTATAATAACATACAGCCGTACTTTTACATCTAAAAGAAAAACATGACTTTAACCCATTTGACGTCCAGTCGGGGGGCAGTAGTCAACGCCACCTTGTCTTGGCCATCTGCATTGTACAGCGGAAAAGTCTCCTTTGACGCATAATCTAGTCAGGATTGGACATTTGTGAGGAAGATTGAGTCGTGGCGAGGGGGGGGGGACAAAGCGGACCCAAAACAAAAAATTTGAGACCAACAAACGATTAAATTCTTTTAAATGATATCGATTCAATGCAACCAGGTAGATCCATGGAAGAGCCAGGAAAGTTAACATAAATTCCATAACATATCCAGAGCGTTTTACCAAAAAACACGTGCTTCTTCTGCCATGATGCGTCTTCTGCTGCGATATTTACAAATGTTCTGCTGGCAATGGAAAATAAGCGGACCCTCAGGAATACTGCTCAGAGCGAGCGATCTATGAAACACTGAAAACAAACTATTTCGTCATCGCGAGGTATGACGTAAGCATGGACAGTGCATGATGAGAGATACGCACGCGTACGCGGCTCTGGACATTACGCGCCCTAGGAGGCACAGGACAAAAATGGTCTGCCTATTGAAACACGGGCTTTGTGGGATCTGTTGTATGTAGGCCTATTATAGGTCATATCTTTGCCCCTGCTTTGCCTAGAGCAATGAAAATTACAGGAGAGAATTTTTGAATTCATGGTCTTAAATATCTTCTTTGGAACCTAGATCGACATTGTCAGTTTTTTGCAAATTCAATTTGAAATTTAAAACCTGGTTTTTCTAACGCTGAGCCAACAGACTATCGAGATTTCATGCCGATTCACATATGTCGCCGAATCACACCGCCAAAACGGTTTTCTCATCCCATTCATCATTATATGTAAATATGAAAAAAAGACGCGCTTGAACATTGAATGATACCAAAAAAAACATATCTCCAGGAAATATTCGTCATAAAACACACCCAATTACGCTCAAATTCTGTGTTTTATAGGAACTATAGCACGGTTGCACTCCACGGCGGAGGGATTTTGAACTGTGTTCCCCTAATATTAGGTCTCTCATAAAGATTTTGTATAGAAAAATCCAGTTCTATCATGGGCTCGATCTCAAGTAACCTTGCGTTACACAAAACAAAAAATTGCACAGTATGTTTGCAAGACCCGCTTCTTGTAATATAATCAAATTTGATTATAACTATCGTTAAATTTTTACATATGAACGGACCGAGCTTAGCAGGCCTGAAACTAGATGAAAGACTCTGATTAGATCCTGCAATATTGGTAGCGCAGAGAAATTATGTAGGATTAGTGATATAGGATTCAGTGAGAGGGAACGGAGAGGGTGTCTGTGAATGATGAAAAACGAGAGGAGACACCTTATTTTTATTGAATTCAGGCTTTAAGGTATGCCTTGGTATTGTGAGAACCAGGTTTATCAGGACATGTCTATATACTTGACCAAATTATTTATGTAATAATTGTAAGGTGGCCCAGTCCCCAAATTTATAATAGCATGATTCAAGGGGTCAAGTTGCAAACTTATATTGCAGTGTATTTGCGTTTTAAGGTTGCCAGGTATGAACTTTCAATAAGTCAAGAGTTATAGCTAAGCATTGCCACAAGCATTTATTGAGCCACAAAGAGTCACAGATCGAAAGAATTGTATGAAGGGGGGCAGTTTCATTTATTTCTAAGGATCTTTTCATAGTTCTTTTCATGTTTTTCGTTTCTTTCAGTCATGTACAGATAGTCAACATTTTTATGACACTCATTAATGTCTGTATTTAGAATAGAAAAGATTGTGACATAAGGTTATGTTTTGTCAGAATTATCAGAATAAATTAGTATCTAACACAAATTTATTACAGCATAATAATTTCTGAGCATTCCAAAAATCTGTATTCCAATGTTTCTCACAAATCAGTCTCATAAATAAAAAGCGTGCAAAAGTCAGGGGACTACATCGCAAATACCCCGTCTGTGTTTACATTGAAGCATGTTTGTTGAATTAATCAGCTGATACGCGCAATTTTCCCTGGTCTTTCTCCGTGTCCGTCCACCAAAAAAGTATCACATACTAACCTTCGGGACAGCGCTGCTGTACTAGACGCTTACACAGCTCTTAGAGGAAGAGAGGTACAAGCTGGGAACACCCCAAACTAGCTACCGGACTGCTCATGAGAAACTAGGAAATACTGTAATTAATCTAATTCTTTTATTTAATTTAGGAGTCATGCCACCCAAATAACTAAACCAGATTCCAAAACAACAACACAGAAAACAAGGCCTAAATCTAGAATCAGTAATCTCGCTACAGCACGATACGCACACATAGCGCCACAACTTGCAGAGGCTACGCAGACAGCAACCCGTATCCAGGGGACGCTCCCCCGGTAATTGTCAAACACAAACTACGGCTAATTTTGCACTCTGCTGCAAGATAGGCAGCACATACAGTGTTACGAGATATTGTAAAATTTATAAGAGTTTTTAACAGCTATTGTATGTGTTGAGTTAATTGCACACAGAGGTTAACCTAATGTTTCACAAGGTTTCGTAATGGAACATATTGGTAGCCATCCGGCCATAAAAGTTTCAGGTGAGCGGTAAGTCATCTGCGTAGCTTTGTAAGCCATTTTTACTCACTTTGAGTATAGGTTTAAGAGATAAAATACATGGTTTGTGTGTATTTTTCCTGTATGGTGTCCTGAGTTTGGGACTAAGCCGGTGGTGGTTTTCCTCCAGACTCCTCGAAAACAGAAAGTGCGGCGGCCTTTATATACTCTCACAATCCCCTCCCTATTTGCATAAATCAATATGGATTGGCCCGCTCCCACAGCTCCGGAAATTCTGATTGGCCCCTGATCGGCCTTTTAGCGAAGGGGATTCCCATTTTCTCTATAATTTCAATTTATCTTGAGTGAGAACAGACTAAATTGACGACAAACAAATTCTGA
>JAMKCH010028512.1:0-40325 GCA_023653785.1 Ophioderma brevispina | reverse complement strand
AACACTTGAATACCGTTTAAAAGGTTTTGGCATGTCACCCACAGAAGTTTGCATAGATTACTTTCTTGTCACGCAAGACCAACTACTTCAAAGAAAAACCAAATTTATGTTTTCAATATAACATCGGGCGGCCATCTTGGATTTAATGATCAAGGTGCCCCCAACTCTTTAATACCATTTTAAAAGGTTTGGAATTACAGAAATAGTTTAAAAACGACCATCATTTGTCAACATAGCTCATCCACTTCATGAATATAGATGTTTCATGCTTTTCGCAATATGTTGGCCGGCGCCATTTTTAAAAACGGCCTATAAAACATTATTCCCGCCATTTTGATGAGGTACATGGGGGCCATTTTTCTTAAAATATTCATTCTAGGTCAAATCCACTGAGAAACAAGGTATCCTATGAATGGTCACGTGATCCTAAGAAATGACTCTACTAATGTATTGGCTAGGTGCAGTTGCGTTAATTTGCTATTAAGTTTTCTAAAAGTACTGATATGTTCCATTATATCCGTCTTGCAGCGCTGTTTTCCTGTTTTGTCTCTAATTCGTCACCTTGACTTAAATAAATCTAAGGAATTCAGAGAGTTGATTGGCTTAGCAACATCGTTTATTTTAATGTGATCCATGGACAGGTTGCAAAACCGACTACTGTATGCAAAAGAGTAAAGCTCTGCGAATATTAAACCGATGGAATGATCTTCGGATTAAATTAATCTACGAAAATTACATTCTGTTGATCATACATGTGGATATATGCCACTTAAAGATGCAAAATGGGTGGTAAAATCAGGATCCAGTTTCTTTTGACTATGTGTTTATGGTCGGATTGGGGGATATTTGCAGAAAATGGCAATTTTTGATCTTCTTACACATTTTATTTGTAAAGACAAATGGTACTTACGCCATCTGTCCTCATATAAAATGATCAAATTAAGAAATGCATCCCAAGATTCTCTCTGAAATCCATATATTTTCAGTTTTAATCACACTATTGACATTTTGGGTGTTTAAGTGAAAAAAATGCCAAAATGAACTTTTTTGCCCCCAAATTAGGATTTTTTGCGTCCTTTTCAGCTAACAAAATCACATAAAATGATAGGTTTATTTGGCCTAATAAGATTACATATCTCCCTTTCATTTGATACAAAAATCAGTATCCTCGGTGTAAATAAGGTTTTGTGCCAAAACATGATTTGGAGGTGATTTCTTCAAATAGTAAAAAAGTCAATTTTTCACCCACAACCCGTAGGGCTGGCTCATGCAAGAGCTTCGATTTTCGGTCAGCGTAAAATTTTGGATCAGATGACCATCTCAGCCTTCTGACCTCCGACGGGGCAATTAACACCTTGCTAGCTGAGGGCCTAACAATGAGAGATTTCAACATATCAGTGTCTCTACAAAATCAAGCCGTCATTTTTGTAAATTTCGTCTGTTTTTACATTGAAATATAAGCACCTCCAAAATCCCCTTTTGAGATATTTATGTAGCCAATACAAGGTAAGTATAAAGAGACCTTCAAATAGCTAAGAAATCATTACAACGATGCAAAATATTGATGGCTTGAAATCGCTTGTTGCACCTTTAACATTCTTTCTTGATTTGAAGTACCAGCTATGTGAACTGCAAGTTTAATTATTGTAATTTACTTGATGATGTACGCATGTTGGTACCTACTTTTGATACCATGGAAAGAATCACTCTCTGGTCCAGTAGTATCATTTTGATAACCGTGCAGACCACTCCTCTTTTCACCTCAAAGGGGGGGGCGCGAGCAAATAACTTATTTTTATCATCAATATTAGCACAGTAGTGCAATAGGGCTTTTCAATACCATTTACTCTTAATAAATACACAAATGCTACAGTGACTGCAAACCAGTTTGAAAATGTTTATTTATTGCACATGGAAGACCATGGGTGAAAAGAAAATAATTGCAAGATGTACTTTGTTTTTATGAAAACTCCAAAATAGAGGCAGCTAAAATTGCATGCGTTCGGGTCTGCCATATCCCACAAAAATATAATGGTTACACTGTGTTGTGTAAGTGTGAAATAAAAGGCCATTTATAGTCCAAAGAATTTAGTCCTGGACTACAAAGGGTCTTTAATATTTTATGTAACAGGAAAGGCAATTAACTCAAATGTTTTGTATTTTTGTTTCACAAGTTAGCAAGTTAAAAATTATTACAAAAAGACCCAAAATATAGAAGTCCTGCACTAAAAGGTTCTTTTGTGAACTATGGCTGGGTTTGTACTCTGCATCTCACATTGAAAATAACCTTAAATATTATGTTGTAGCTTTCATAATACTAGACTATTCAGGTGACTCCAAGATGATGCTAAAATTAAAAATTAATTTTAAGGTTTTAAAATGGCATTTTAATGATCTCAAAAGTATTTGACAAGTAAAATGGTTGTCTATAATAACCTTTAAATTGTTTGGACTAAACTACAGAAAGTTGGAGGGATTGATTGTCTTTTCTCATGTCTATAGGGTTGCTGTACCCCCAAGATGGGCCACTTGTTGCTAACATTGACGCATCTCTCTGGAGTAGCAAAAAGATGCTGGCCCAAACCAAGTGGGTCTTTGTTTTTCTGCAAGTGAATGTCCGAGATCAATTTGGAAACAAGGTACTGTTTTTCCTATAATTGTGCCTCCAGAAGAAAAAAACAACTGACAAAACGGTTGGTGACCCATCATGTTCCAATTTTAGGTTTTCCCCTCATAAAATCATATCACCAAAAAACAATCTCATTACAAATTTTGATAGTGGAAGCAAAATGTGTATATCCAATTAGCCCATTAGGAACAGGTTTGTTAATAAAGTGGACAACATTTAGAGAAATTTCTGATCATAAATCACGAGGGAACATTTCCTGGGCCATTAAGAGAAAAAGAAGGAACCTTTTCTGTACCCAAATTGCAATTTTTGTTAGTATTAGGGGGATGAAGTTGTTGAATAGATTCACCCACCTTTAAATATGTCATACATAATAAAAATATGGAACACTGAGGTATACCGTCAATAAACAGAATAAATATAAAACAAAGTATCTTTTTGTGCTCATTTGTTGTGATAAAGCACGAGTTTGAAAAAAAAAACCTGACCAAGTTGAATAACAAATACTGACCAAAGGCCTATTATAAGCGTTTAATTGAGGGTATCTAAACCATTTTTCTATGAAAGTTTAGTGGGCATGTTATATACCCTTTAGACTTTGCAACTAACAAAACCGAATAAAAAGTAGAATATACAAAGGGTATACCATAATTAAAGCAAGGGTCATAAAAAGTGATAAGTATCAATATGTCCTGATTTTGTAAAAGATAGAGGATCACATTCAACTTTTCAAAGTGCCTGTATTTATATATATCAGTCAACTAGAAGTTGTCAAGCAAAATTTTCAATCCACCCACATTCACTTTGATGAAGGATCTACAAGACGTTGACAAGTTTAAAGTCGCCCTCCAGCGACAACAAACTCCAATCAATAGGATGATGCAGTCTGTATCATAATCCGTATGTTTTGAGTAGTTTAGTGCATTCTGGGTGGCATATGGCATATTATAAGCTTTGACAGAATTTAAAACGCATGATACAGTGCAGAAGAGGTGCAAAAGTATACCATAATTATATGCCATATGTTATGAGACCCAGGGTGATAAAATATTATGAATGTCTCTTGAAGTTAAAAATGGAGGCTCACATCAACTTTTCAAAGTGCCTGTATATATCCTCAACTAGAAGTTGTCAAGCCATAATTTAATCCCACACATTTCCACTTTGATGAAGATCTACAAGACGTTGACAAGTTCAAGTCGCCCTGTCCAGCGGACAACTCCAATCAATAGGATGATGCAGTCTTATCATAATCCGTTTATGTTGTTGAGTAGTGCATTCTGGTTGGCCATATGCATATTATAATAGCTTTTGCACAGAATATAAAGCCTGATTCCATTGCAGGAAGAGGTTGCAAAAAGTATACCATAATTATATGCCATATGTTATGAGACCCAGGGTGATAAATATTCTGAATGTTCCTCTTGATTTAAAGATGGGGATTCACATCAACTTTTCAAAGTGCCTGTATATATCCTCAACTAGAAGTTACAAGCATATTATTTAATCCCACACATTCACTTTCATCAAGGATATACAAGACGTTGACAGTTCAAAGTCACCCTCCAGCGACAACTCCATATCGACAAAAGATAAACCATGGACAGCCATTTGATGATGCAGTCCTTGCAAACACCCTATATCCGCATTTCAAGTCGCCATCATAATCAGTATCCTTGTTATGTTTTGAGTAGGTGCATCTGGTGATGGTCCCTCCCTCTTGAAACATCTGCAGACTCACTAGGATGAGTGCCACCGCAAGCGCTAGCACTGTATCACGAAATCTGCAAACAATAAACATCAAATGAATAGCTTGAAATCGGAAATGCCTGCATCCAATTTCTATTAGATGTAGGTGTTATATAAAGTCTGAATTGTACAGAGTTTACTCAAACCTAGGTTTAACTAAAGTAGATTCAACCCATTGTGTCACCAGAGGAAAAGTTTTGGGAAACATTGATAGGTGGGGAGAGGAAAGGTAGAAAAAGATAAATACATGGCGATCACCGTTACATGAATCTGGCTTTGATATTGACCATAATTTTTTTATTAGAGCAGTGCAAGACTTTGGGGTCCTTCATAATATCCAAAACTATGGGCGCCTCAAAAATTAGTAACCTTCCAAGCAATACGATTATCAGAATGTTTTGAGAGTTAATGTAGCCATAAATGCATTACGTTGACTTGACACATTTATTGACGCAATGAATTTTTTTTTTCTCTGCTAATGGGCTACATGTATCAATAGATATGCTGTGGTGGAACTTGTAATTTGCACCCACTGGACAGGCCCCTCATGCAATGCCCATACCTTAAGACCAATACACGCGGTGGTAACACGATGGGTTGACTCTCCCACCTTTTATTTTCCGGGTTTTTTTGTAACTGCACATTTCCCAGGGACAAGAACATTTCCAGGTTTTGTTTTTTTGCAAATTTATAAGTACCTATTCATACATGTACACTGGCTTTATTACGGGCAATTGTCAGTAGCAATCAGTGAAGCTGTAACAAAAAAAGATGAATGTAGTGTGAGTGATTGAAAATGTCCATTTGCACTACCCCGCGTACTGTGTAAGGTGCTTTCAAACACGTGTGCGTTAGCGAGGATTGATTATTTTCAAGTGGGTGATTTGTTTTAATTTCTATGATAAATTACATTTTTAAAAACTACTGTTATCACTACTTACCCAATATTCTTTTGTGTTTCTTTCATCTGAAATAGGTTAATAACTGCGCATTACTTTTGCTCAAAAAATGGAAAATCAATTGCAACAGTTGCACTGAATTTTGATGCCTGTCAAATGCACTCGCTCCTGCGGAGTCGTGCATACACGAATCAAAATCGTCCGGTTGTGTGCATTGATTTGTCCCAGTTTTCTCCAAAGAACTAATGCGCAGTTTATTAACCTATAAACAGTGTATTAAATCACACCTGATGTGAAGAAACCTGAAAAGTAATTTTAAACACAATTACCACAAGTGATGTAGTATCTTTTTCATCATAGTTTTATTCAAGTTTATAAGAAGCTTTCTGAAAATAAGGTTTTGGAATTGGGAATGGGTATTTTCATTAAAGCAAATGTAAATGAAGGAGAAAAATTATTCTTCTTTTGTCCCTTTAAGAGCAACTATAAGGCATAAAGCACTTTGCCTTCATAAGAATGTCAACCTTAGTGCCATGGGCTAATCACACCCATAGTTAGCACCCATGGAGTTTGTATTGTGATCACTTAATTTGATCTGGCAATAACAGAATTGTTTAGTCTTATACTACAACAGAAAAAGCCACATCATTTTTGTTTTTAAGTTATTCTTTAGGCATTTTGGAGTAGGTAACTTATTCCTCAGGTGAAATTTGCTTAACATACATTTTAATAGGTAGAGCAATTGAAGTAAAAAAATGGAAAATTAAAAAAAACAAAAAAACTAAAAAATTTTTGCAAAAATACTGTTTTAAGCCATGAAAAAAAATGGGCTGATATTGATGGACAATATTTAAAATCAGTGCTTGAGTGATCTCTCCCATTAATCAGACAAGGGACAGCTTAAAATTTCCATCATTCCTTTTCTGCCACGTCCGTACCACACGTCTTCTTTATATACATACCGAGCACCACAAGAGTTGCTAGTGCAAGTAGCATCTTGATGTACTGCCGCAGTTCTTGCGCGTCGTGGATGGTTCTTTTGGTAGGGAATGCGGGCGTGAGTTTGTGTACAGGATGTAAATGTTTTTTTATTTTGTTTTTGATCTGGGAAACCAGCCACATGTCGCACATGCCGTTTGAAACAAAAAAGAAAATATCGTTACGGTTGTACTTTATTTGTTTGTCAGCTTGTATAAGGCTACTTTTGATAGGTGTATTCATAGAGAAAGAAGTAAAAAAGTTAGTCAAAACTCAAAATATCATTTTCACACCATGCGGCGGGTTTTCCCAGATTGCATCAACAAATGAGTTTAACTAATGGACAAAAAGAGCTGAAAATAAATCACAAGTGTGGAAATTTCCGAAAATTTACATCCCTGATTAGATATAGGGAGAATTACTTTTTTCATCTATTTGTGCTATTTCCTGCCTGTTATCAAGACCCACATCTTCAAAAGCACCAAATGCATCAGCAGCCATTACCTAGTGAGTAAGTGGTAAAAAAAGGGAAATCAAAAATTTAGAGATGCTTAAAATAACATCCATGCCAAAAAAATCAATATATCACAAGCCCGACTAAAATACATCAAGTAAACTTGCGTCATCCCCTGGCAAGATGGCAGTCTGGAAACATGACCCCCGATGACCTTTGATCTTCGATCATGACCTTTGACATTCCAACATGAAGGAAGGAACTATTGCACCTTAACCCCAAGTCTGGTATAAATTGAATTCTTTTAGTCCAATACCCAAATGTATTGGTCAAAGCTTTGAGTTGAAAAAAAAATATTGGGTGAGACGCAGTCGAGCCCAATAAATTTGGGTATTGGACGAACACAAGAATCCAATTTTATCATTATGTTTTGAGAATCTCATGTCATATATTACTGGTACACATTTCATTTTAAGAACTTTAGCCTGGCCAGTTCATGACTTGGAAAATCATTGGATCTGTCACAATCCCGTTACACCTATTAAGATGACGATTTATTGCCAATATGTTTACAGAGAACCAGTTTGTAAATTTTCTCCGTATTCATGGCGGACGTCAACAAAAAATTGTTCAATTGTTCTCGAATTTCCGCCGAGTGCTCTTGCCTACAAAGTACAAGGCTGCTGTACCATGCTACCTTATGACAACTGGGTCAGCGATTACCTCCACCTGACCTGAACATCTTTACCCAACAGCGGTACTCTTCGGTGGGGGGGCCCTATCCACACCTTTTATCCCTCATTTATCATTGCAAATCTCCCGGCAAATCTACTTCCACCAGAAAAATTAGCCATCTTGCTCGGTGAATAAAAACACAAGCGTCCTTGACATGATCGTTACCAAAATTGACAGGACAATGACCGGAAATCGATCATATGCTAGCTACTATCTGGGGTACATAATTGCCTCAATAAGTGTGGCCCTCACCGACAGTATACACGTATTATCGACAACAGTGGCGGGCCATCCATGAATACCACAACGGTTTTATACTATGGGTTCGCTTGCGCATCGACGGCTTAAATACTGTCTCGTTACAAGGGTTCATAGACGTAAACCATTAGCATGTCGGTGTTTAAAATTCAATAAAAGTTAAGGGGATTTTTGTCCAAAGTGTTGAAGTATTGGGCACGCCAATTTTCGAGAGAGAGCCTAGATTGAAGAAGTGTTTGTTTTTAATGGTTTCTAGCTTTGTATAGTATATAGGAGAAGATTCTTCAAAAAATAATAATGGTGTAAATCAGACTTAAACTTTTCGAAGTACTGAAAACAAAAACCTAACAACCGAACCACACACAACCCTCACCATGCATGCATACACATACAGACATGCACGCCATTGCAAAACCCCCTCTCTTTTCAACAAGGGGGAGAATAAAAACAGAATCAAAAGCTAAAACGCATAGGCAAACACACTGCAACACATGCACATACACCCCAAGTACAAATGCAGATGCACAAAACACCGTTGAGAACCTTTTGCAAAAGATGACCCCAAACTACTTTTTTCATTGTAATGTGTTATAAACCCCAACCCCAATGTTCTTAGTGGAAATGCGAGATATGGTGGATATGCGGCCTGACATTGTAGCATTTTCAGGCTTTTTTGTGGTGGCAAGTGTGGGCTACAAAATTGCAGAAAAATGGGATATAGAAGGGTGCTTTATCACAATGTTCATACACACAACAAACAAAAAGTATCTTAGTTGTTTGTAGAAGAATTATATGAATCTCGAAACTTTTAACAATTTAGCTTAATTTAAGCCGAAATTGTTTCAAATTCCAATTATCATAGCAATATTTGCGGATCCTGGTTTTTATAAAATTGGTATATTTCTGAGTCAACTTAAGGATTCCGGCCACACCTCCACCCTAACCATGGTTATTGTACTGATGTCCTAGGAGGATACTGCTGATGTGGTACCCATGTCAAATGACTCCATCCTTGAAGTCATATGGCAATCTGTGTTCTTACCTCTGCCCATTTGTATGAATAGTATCCAGCAGCATAAGCAGATGAGAATATGTGTGAGAAAGCACATGGAACCTGTCTTCAGCTAAGGGTGGCGTGTGGGTAGTATTGGTTGTATTCTGATGCGGTCCTCTGCGTATTAGCACTCTTGCCATGATCAAGCTTGAATAACCATCACATTGTCCTCAGTAGAAAGAGGCATGAGTTAGTAGCATCTTGTCCCATAATCAACTGCTTACTGCTTGTTTAAGCAGCCCTGGCACATTTTCAAACCTAATATGAATTTCTTCAATTTGCTCTCTGCGTATGATAGTCTAGGCCATGTGAAGAACAGAGATGGGTATATTTTACACATCAAAATAACACATCCCCAAAACAGATTGATATGAGGATAAAGACATCCAGGTAATTTGTAGGCCAACTTTTAAGTTTTCCATAACAAATGTGTATATTACATGAATATTTTTGACTCGTACTCGTACTCACTGATAATAAAACCACAAAGGTTTAAACCGATCAAACAGTGTGCATAGCGTGGGAAACATGCATACGGCATGCGTGTTCTTGTGTTAAACGCCATTTTTCGTTGTCTGCTGAATTTAACGTCGCCGGCGACGTTAAATTATAAAATCGTTGTGTTTACCCATAAGGAAGCTGATTTGGTCTTAATCATTTCGGGTGAGGGCTTTTGTATAAAAAAGCCTTACAACCATGCAAAAATATTGATTTTGAAATCTTGAGGGTGCACTATTTTTCAAATGTGCCAGTGTCTCTCTAAGTTTAATACCATTTTCTTATGTATTTTACTTTTTTGATCCCTATTCTTTGCCTTTATCGCAATTTCACATTCCTGCTTTTGACTGATTGGATTAAATCTCATCACATAATTGTTATATTTGCCTCTCTATGGCAGCCTCTACCTCTTAGCCCTTTGACCCTGGCACATGACCTTTGACCTCTTTGTTAAAGATGCTATCAGTGATTCTTTTGGAAGAGTCAAAATATTTGAAATTTGCAGAAATACCTTAAAAGTGAAGGATAAGTCTGTGGGATTCTCATAAGTTACTTTTTCCAACTGAAGAATTACCAGAAAAATAACAAAATGGCAGTGTTCAACGATATGAATCTCCATTCAATTAGTTGTAGTAAGTGTCCGTACGGGCAGTAATGACTAAAATATCCGATTTTCATCTTGTTAGGTTGCTTCTTATCATTTACAGGATATGTTAGGGTACCCGTACTTGTTACAGATATGCAAAAAATCTGATTTTCAATGATTTTTTCGATTTTCTGATTTAGCAAATCACTGATAGTGCCTTTAACTTTCGGATAACATAAATTTGTCCTTAAAAGAAGTTACCAGGGACAATCTGATTGATGCATCATGTTATCATACTTTCTTATTGGAAGTCAATCATGATAAGTTGCCATTAAAAGCCAATTTTAAAACTTATTTTAGATGATTAGATTAAACACACAAAATAATGCACGAATGTTTTCACACTTGATTTCTCCCCCGGACTGGCTGGCAAGAATCATGTACACAGGCTAAATTGAGCAATACATAAAAACATAAGCCCCTAGTTTATGGCCTAAATGTGGTTAAAATGATGGTATTTTTTACTCTATTCCTATATTACACTTACGTGGTGTGTAATTCCATGTCTAGTGCTGCAAAATATAGTTGCCTTAACATCTGTGATCCAGCCATGTATTTGCGAGCTACATTGAAAGACAAAAGGAGGCTTAAAAAGTTATAAATATACTGATAAAAGTGATATAAATGATTTATTGGGTCTATCCCTTGCAAAACACTTCTTCATGAATGGAATGCTAATAGCGACAGCGTAATAATTATCGGACCTGGAGCCTGCCAGCTCAGGCCGTGAGGAAAAAACATCTTTCCCGGCATCTGTGACTATCGGAACTTTGGTCACAACGCCCCGTGTCCCCTTCTAAGACACCCGTCGCGTCAATTAGTAGTAGTATGCTAATTTGGCAAAGTACATGCAAGTTACCAATCTTTTTTTAAAGAGGGACTCTGGAGATTAAAATTAAGAAGGTTCATAGTCGATTGGTGTGTTGGACCAAATCAGAAAGTCTGAGCATCAGAGGATATTAGGTTGTTGGAGTAACTGATGTTATGTTCATCATTTTATGTTGACTTCCCTAGCTGCCTGGCTTGCCTGTCAGCCCAGGACTAGTGACACCAGTCATTGTCTGACATGCTTTTTCAAAAGTATGCAGGCATTACTTCACACAATTGCTATATTGTATGTGTTAGTCTACCTGGCACCTATCAAATCATTATCTCAAAACAGGTCTATAGAGTACAATATACCTACATGATTTCCAAATATGCAATAGCACCCGATATCCTCTGATGCTCAGACTTTCTGGTTTAGTCCAATACATCCATTTCTACCATGAACCGTCTTAATTTTTCACTCTGGAGTCCGTCTTTAAGAAAACAACTATTTGATCTATTCTGCGTATTTGAATATCAAAATTGAATGGCTCTAAATCAGAAAGATGTGATCTTGACAAAAGGCTTGCATGTTTATATATGCAATGAGATTAAACATATCTTTGTCATTCTCAAAAAGAAGCTGTCTTAAGGAACTTGTTTCACATATTTGATTGACAAGTTTGGAGTTGGGTCCGGTAGGACAATGGTGGTACAACTGACATGAAGTGACCCCACTGAAGGTTGTTAAACTCACAAAGAAATGCTGCTATTTTTTTGTGTGCAAATTGAGGAAGTAGAGGTCAAAATCGTCAGTTAAATAATGTTGTTAATGGCAACATTTTAATTATCCCTTACGGTAATATTATTGTAACACAATCACATGATAATTTTTTTACAATGTAAAAATAAAGCTTGTCCACGCTTAAATTGGTGATGTTTAGACTATAAGCCTATTTTGTACCCTAAACTAATCCTTAACTTAACCATTTTAAGGGTTCACTGAAAAGTGTGTCCAGGAAAAAGTAGTCCTTTACTTGAAAGATCAATGTATTAAATGGAATTTTTTACCTTTTACTACTGTATCAATAACTGCTGTTGTAGTGTTTCATCCACAACCGTGTCATAATGTCCGCTCACCGTCTTCATAGTGCTGCATCATATAACCAATTCTCCATGAATTGTGATGGTAGCTCCACAGCTCCCACTCTACATTGTTAATTCCAGCAGATCCTGATTAATGGCACTGTGGTTAACATGTGTTGTAACCTGACAAACTATGATGATAGAATATATAAAGAAATATGAATAAATAGGAAAATTTGGTTTTTTTTTAATATCATAAAAAGTAACGTCAATTAGAGCATTATTTATCAAGAAGTCTGACAGACTATAAAATATTAGCAGGTTTTTTCTGTCATCACCAAATGTACCTAATTTGCATGGTGCTCTGATGGCTGGCTATCACAAAATGGCAACCCCTGCTGTTCATTCTCCTAAATATATTGGTGCACAAGCCGAAACCAAAGAATTTAGTTAATATCGTTTTTATTTTATGATGTGCACTAAATTACTTGTGTGAAGCAAGTGTGTGCAGAGAGAACACATTCATCATTTTTCCAATAATGCCAGAATCTCAACCTTTGTTCAATTGAGAATTTCTCAACCCAAATTAATGGCCCATTGCTTTAACTGTCCCTCAATGTAAATACCTGTTCTAGCGATCATAAATGGGATATGAGCAATGATCTGTAACATTTGCACACCGCTATGGGAAGTGTCGTAACCTATGTAATTTAGTGTTCCACGTGTGGAGTGTTCAACTAAAGCAATATTAGAACACTTTTAGAAGAGTGCCACCAATTTTCAAATTTGTGAGATTTATGCACAGTGGGTGTTGTTAATTTTTGTCTAGTAAAATATACCTGTGAACCGCAATGCTCAAATTTGTGAATTTGTGAATTGCTTTCATAAAAAAAGGTCTTAATTCAATGCAGCACTGGAAACATGAATTTCTGTTGTCCAGTATGAACTAGACAACCTCACAAAACTGATTCCAACTTGACTTGCGTGAACCAACGGAACAGCAAACCTATACATGTGAACGGTAATGCTCAGAAGTGTGAATGCATCATAAAGAAGGATAATCCAATATTAAAGTCTGACTCAGAGATTTCGAAATATTTTTTTTTTGTGTAATAATGAAAAATAGTCAACTAGAACTAAAGATAGTAACCTAAAATGCACAATTCCGAAATTTGAGATGAATCGGGTTTTTCGTTTTGATGCAGTAAACATATATGTGTAGTATTACGTCCCATAGGATACTGTGTATAACAAAAATTCCGGATCCAGAATTTTACAACAAAGTTGTGATTTTCTAAATGAAGGAATTTGATTTAAGCTTAGCAATTTCACACAGTGATTAGTATATGGACAAGCATTATGTACATGCAAAAAACATGATTTTTTTTGGAAATTGAGGGCGCCCTCCTCAGGAAATCTCTGAGTCGGCCTTTAATTGTTCTAATTACAAAATTCCTTCTTATGCGACACAGGGAGAAGTTGGAGCTTAACCATTCACAGGTATAGTTTTCTAGTTACCAATGCAACTGTGCAAAAATTGTTGAAAATTGGTGGTGCTTTTCAAAACAAATGTGCTATTATTAATTGCTTTAAATCAGACAATATATGATTCAACTTGGCTGTTTTGATGTCTTACCTCATGAAATAATGTTTCAGCCTCCCTAAATGTCATCAGTGAAGGTTTATGTTTGAGTGGTGGAGTCTGGTTACATATGAGGTAGGCCACTGGCTTACGATTTAATAATCTGCTTTTCCCTGAATTAAATATCAACAGAAAACATGATTTAACCCCAGCATATCATGTAATGTTCAACTGAAAAAAAGTGCCTGTAAAAAATGTTTACTCCACCATTGACTTTCCACTGTGTAATCGTGCCAATCCCTTGCTCTTAGAACATAGTCTTGTAGTGATGTCAGGCTTTATTCAGCTTAGTAAACTGATCCACATGTATCCCTGACACGAACGCTCCTAATATAGCCCGCTTTGAGACTGGGGCGGATTGGGAACAATCAGGGGTTTTCAGTTTTCACCCTACTCTAATTCGAAACTGGTTGTGATGTACACGTACAGTTGTGACTGTCTGTACATAGGACCGACAGCTTAACGTCTCCTCCGAAGGACGGGATGCTTTCTTGAATCATTTGCCCAATTTCAAGTGAACCATGGAGGAGAGTGGTATTCTGTTTTTAATCAATAGCTGGTATACACATCAATCCAGAATTCAATACCTGGATAAATCCCAGCAAGTGTCCCCACTGGGATTCAAACCCGGGAATTTTGGTCAATTTCTGCCACAGGGAAGTACCCTAACCACTAGGCCATGCTCTCCCACATAAATAATGCAATGATAAATTCCTTTAATGGTTTAAACATCTGTCTAGTATGCAAGTCACTGGTTCACATCTGACCAGTGGCACATTTTTTTTTTCAGAGCTTACAAGCACCAGCCTCTCTGGGGAAAGATGTGCACGTATTTGTCGTTTTCCAATAGACAAGCCACTACACAATACACATGGTAATGTTTAGATCTCATAGACTCATGTTTTATTCAGAAAGCTGTGAGAGTTGCTTAGTGAAGAATTAAATTTCCAAGTGTTAAAGGTGCATGTTCCGATTGTCTTTAGGACCCCCCTAATTTACCCGCAAGTAGTACAAATTTTGATATCAGATGAAAGGCCGTATTTTTCTCATCGTCGTCCTGAAATTTGAGCTTCAAATCCATTTCATTCTCAAGAAATAAACAAAAAAGCGCCATTTTAGTGGTTAACCATAAATATTAGCACAGTATTGAATAGGGCTTTGCAACATGCATTATTGCATCTATCATCAAAACCGCAAGTTTGTTTCCCACGGTACTTGAGGTGGAGTATGTGCAAGTGCAAGGCTCTCATATCAAGTAGAGAACAAGTAGTCTGCTTGAAGTTGCATCTAAGATGAGATCACTGCTGTTTGAAAGTCTCATTTATTATGACAAAACCAGAACAACAAATATCATTGGCGACACACTTTTGACAACTGATTTGTATTATTCATTCCACTATACTTCATCATGTGTAAATTTTACAAAATTTCATTGCAGGCAAATATGATTTTTCTAAAATATTGTATTACCCGTCTTTCTATGAGGAATGGGTATATAAAGGGCACTATAACATACAAATCATGACCTTTGTAGGCCTATATGGCAAGATTCCCACAATGGATTTTTCTGATTTTTGCAGTGATAATAGTTCTTGCATGTCCCTATTTATATCAGTTGCCAAAATGTGTCACCACCACTTAAAATTGTTCTTAAAGGGGCATTTTGTGATCCACAGCCTCGTCCCCCCAACTTACCTAAAAAATGTTGAGATTTTTATATCATCTGAACCGTTAGCCTTAGTAATCCATGTATGTCCAATCTTACGTGCAAATTCGGTCGCATCTGTAAGAAATTCTCAATTTCGTATTTTCTGTCTGTAAACGGACAGAATTACAGCACGGAGCCTATGGGACCTTGGGAAACGAGCAATTGCTGATAACACAAAACCGCAAGATCGGGATCAGCTCAAATTTTGAGAATAAGCTTTTCTCAAGGATATTTAGTGATCAATGAATAAAACAGAAGGTGCTGAAATCACGAATTGCACCTTTAAAACAGCTGTGAGATGTCATACTGGCAATCTAAAAACAGAGGTCTTGCTTCTCATTCTAATATATTTATCTGGACAATTGCAATTGACAACATTTATAAACACACTGCCCACCACAGGTCTGTCGTCACTCAGACCACCCTGTACAGTGATTGGCCAAAGTATTTTCCCACACACTCGCCAACCATAAATATTTATTTGATAGTAATATAACCCAATGCAAAACAATTTTATTTCTGTCCATGACTAATAGTTTTGGCGCTGAGATATCATACTCACCCTGACAAACATTCATCCATGCCCCTCCATTCTTTTCAGCAGGTCTTGTGTATGGATCCAGGAAGAAGGATGCTATATGTTCTCCTATAGAAAACAAGACATATTAATATACACCTTGTTCCATGACATGACAAAAACAGGTGTTAAGTTGCATTGACTTGTTTTTGAGATTGCTGTTCTTTGTTTGATCCACTTGGGGCAGTCAGTGGGTATTTCCTTTGTGCTTTAATTGAGTACACATTGAATGCACATTGCCCAAATGGTGCCAACTAATTGCAAAGAACACAAGTGAAACCTACAGGCAGACAGTCTCATAACTAACCAAGCTTTCACTCAATTTGCCTTGTCAAGTCCAACATAAGAAGTTCTGTGACATAAATTTTGACTAGATGCATCAAGATAGAGTTACATAAAATACCTCTTTCATTTGTACTCTTTCCCTTCCATTTTATGACCCTGCACAAATACTCATGTCTTTCTTGTACGAAAGCATGATCTCAGTGAAGCAAAACCAAAATCCTAAATTTCATTTGAACTGGATATTCAGACAACATTCCCCTTACTGTATGCCACAGGCCAATGTTGTGACAAAAGCAAGGAGAATGATTTTTATTACAGAAATCATTTATCATGAGACAATTCAACCACTCTTCATTCACAGGTTGTATCAGGGCATGGGCGAGTTCAATTGAGAGTCGGTCTGTGCTTTTATTCAAATATCAAATTTTTTTTAACATGATATATTGTTAGCTGCTGTGTTCTTCACAGAGTATGTTATAAATGCCAGTTTATATTATTCATCATCAGCTCTGTCAGTCCACTGCAGTAAGAAACCTCAACATGTTTCATGGATTATGGCCTAATCTTCCACACTGCACTGGCTTAGTGTAGGTTAGAGGTACCAAGAGTAATGTGTGCAGGTAACAGGTCCCCTTCTCTTTTCAACAAGGTTTGCAAAATTTTACGTGCTCAGGATGGACTCCTCTGACACTAGGGAACAACAGCTTTACATGATTCTCCGAACCACGAGGCGACGGGCACCCATTGCATTTACCTGCACTTTCGATTCAATATGGGTGGGAGCGAGGAGAAATTCCATATCACACTACATTTTTAATGTTGCCTGAGTATGCAATTTCTGACCTTTTAGGAACTATTTGAGTATGACCAAAAATAGTTCATGATTTTCGCAGGGGCTTGAACCAGCAATGCTCAGTCAATCTCATACACTGCTGATACACTCAGCAAAAAAAGAAAGTCCCTGTCTGATACTTTTTGACTTAACTCAAAAAGTATTATTTTCATTATTCAAAAACTGATGGATGCGCAAATTTCTTACGCACCAAATGACAATGATGGACATGTCTTGCCTCACTGTTGTAATGCAAGGTCGACCACTTCTTGGAAGATCCTTTACATTCTCTGTCTGCCGAAACTTCACTCTCAGTTTCTGGATAGCCTTTGGCGTTACTCCTAACCTTCTTGCCACCTCTCTTACAGGTACACCTTTGTCTAGAACGTAGCTCGCCCCCTTTCAACTAGTGTTTCATGTGTGGCATCTTTAAACCGAACCATACAGCACATGCAACATGCAAAACCCAACACAGATAACATGATGACATGACTTCTGCTTTTAATCCCAAAAAGAATCAACAGTAAAAGAGATTATGTCAATCTCCGAGCAGCTTTTTCCTTTCAATGTGACTATGTAACAACACACGGACAGAGCACAAAGGGATGACTTAAAAAAATAAGGTGGTGTCGGTTTTTGAAAGCTCCCCTGGTCCATATCATGTGGAGCTTTAAGAGGAGCTTGTCATGGCATATACCAGTGCTAACCCTGGATAGAGCATCCACGGGGAGCTTTACATCACTCTCCTACAAAGTGCTAAGCGCTTGTAGGGGAGCTATCCTCGCACTCCACCTTTAAAAGTCAGTCCTGAGCACAGGCAGTAGTATTCACCTGCTCAAGAAATGGTGAATGAAATGTTAACCGTGGCACACTTGGAAATCCAAACTTCTACGTTTGAAAAAAATAGTTCACTTTTTCCTGCATGAAATTTCATAAAAGGATATGATTTCCGGTAAAACATGTCTATCGGGCAAAACAAGGGTAAAAACTGTCATTTTGTGCGTAAGAAAAAATTGACATCTCTTTTGTAATAAAATAATTAAATTACTTCTTGAGTTACGTCAAAAAGTTCAGAAGGGGACTTTCTTTTTGTGCGAGGTAGTTCAGGCCGCCTTAGACCTCTCGGCAACCTGTTGCTTTTTCAAATATTAATTATTATTATTATTACATTCATTTCTTGCAAATACATCAAACTAGTGTTCCACTACTTACTGTTTCAGTGAGTATATTAAAAACACTGACTCTTCATGCCAAGTGTCTGCTTGATCCATCCGCTGGCTGAAACTACACAAGACAAAAACCAAATAAAACTAGAGTGAATTCAGGTAATTAGTGGGGCTTCGGTACAATTGTATCTTTCTTCACTTAATGATAATTAGACTATGCTTTCCAGACCAGTAATCAAGAAAATTAATGTGGCCTATAAAAGGCTATTTTTGTACAGACTAGGGGAAAATAAGTGACACAATGCCCTCCACAATATGTTTGGGGGGCCAAAAATGTGAACTGTATGAAATGCACTATTTAATTATTATGTTATGATCACTTCACGTTTTAAAGAATGGATTTCTTACCTCAATGACACCAAACAAAAAATGAATTCAGGTTTGAACATTCCTTCAAGACTTGGGAAGTGGGGGAAGATGGCCTAAGTCTTCTCATTGAACCTATGCTTTATGAAATATGGATGTGTTTATAAAAACAATAACAGTGGATAAATAATAATAAACCACAAGAATATCACAATAATAAATAATAATAATGCACCTGACGTCATATCAAAGGATTACTAGCCACAGGTAAAAAAATAGGGGTGGGAGGGTGGGGGTACGGGATACAATCAACAAAAATAGGGACAGCGGGCTCCCAAATAGGCGTCAAATTATATGGTAACGAATAAGTGTAGAGCACGATAATGATTAGGTAACCCCAAATGACCTTGACCTCATCTCTTAATCCTAAGACCTTGTCTCAATGTAGAAGCATCCCAAGTATGAACTCAATGCACACTGCACAGAAAGTGTATACGTAAGTGAAAAAATTTCAACGAAAAGGTGTATACCTAGAACCAATACAATACCTTAAGCGACCCTGACTGATCTTTGAACTCCTCATCTGTTACCCCACATAAGACCCCTTGTCTCAATGTAAAGCATAACAAGTATAAATGGACGCATCAAGGTGCAGAAAATCTACAGTAACTAAGTGGAAAAATGTGTGCAACCAAAAGGTGTATTACTAGAGCAATAATGATCTTAAGGACCCATGAATGACTTTGAACTTCTCACTCTATCCCTATAAGGGGACCCTTATCTCAATGATAGCATACCGAAGTATGTACTTGACCCATCACTGCACTAAATGTTTGACACATGAATTATGCTGACAGTCTTTCTGATTGAATCGAATGACCTAAAAAGAGAGATTCACTAACCAAATGCAATCCTGTTTTTGTGTGTCTCAGAGAGAAAGGAGAAAGAAATAAAGAGAAGCAAAAGACCGATAGGTGAGACATGGGCAGATTAAAACTGGGGGAAAACCCTGGGGCACGAGACTATGGTTGAACAGGAGCGACTCTAGGGAGGGGCGGAGGGGCGCGCACCTCCGGTAATTCTGCAAAATCTTGCAAAATCAACGCCAATTTGGACAAGTTTTCGCCTTTCAGCCCCCCGGTAATTGGATGTTTTTCAAATACTGGATCCGCCCTGATTCATCACCAAAGGAGTTGTAGTTTCTTTAGGAAAAATTATGAAAAGTGGATACTTCAGTATTTCTGCAAATATTCAACAAAAAAGTGTGTGGCGACCACATGGTGTTTGATGATGGCACTAAAAAATAAACAAAGTGTAGATTTTTTGATATTTTCTTTAACGCGGGATTGGAACATTTTCACAATTCTTCAATTTGGGCTCAAATGATAGTCTAGGGGCCATTTATTTGGAAAGACTAATACATTTGCACAATATAAAAACTAATCACACTCAAAAAACAGATAAGGACGTTAATGAGGTAAAGACATCCCAGGTAATTTGTAGGCTAACTTTTAAGTTGTCCATTACTTTTAATCAACAAATGTATAGACTTGTACTCATGTTATTATAAAACTTAAGGTCACAGACTGGTCAACGGGTGATCCGTGGGCAAACATGCATACCGGTGGTCCTATTAAAGCCCCTGATTCTAATAAAATGCCCCCCTAGATTGTTTGGAGAAAACAATTCAAAGGGAAATGAGTTTAAGATGACCTAAATACATGATTTAATGGCAAGGAATGTCGTAATCTGTATCATAATCGCGTTTTGTGCATAGTTGTATGGACGTTGACCTCGGGAGGTGAGAAAACAGCGTCCCCCTGCTTGTTTTTTTGTATTGGTGGTAATCAGCGAAAATAGGCGGAGTAAGGTGAATTTTGCGGGATTTTACTTTCCATTTTTGACTGAACACTAATATT
Source organism: Ophioderma brevispina (assembly GCA_023653785.1). Taxonomy (NCBI): domain Eukaryota; kingdom Metazoa; phylum Echinodermata; class Ophiuroidea; order Amphilepidida; family Ophiodermatidae; genus Ophioderma; species Ophioderma brevispina. The sequence continues at coordinate 20,037 of JAMKCH010028512.1, read as the reverse complement.
TCAAAAAACCACATTCTGTTTATAAATCATTTAAATGACGCCTGATTGCCTTTCACAATGTTGAACTGAAATATATGCATTTCCCTCCTGTGAAGTGGAATGCCCCACATGACCATACTAACCCCTAAAAAAGAGAAATGGTCGACCAGTGACCCCAGGTCACGCCCTGGACCTTAGCTCTTCCTCAATTCCGTTTTGGCTCAAGCTCACACGGACGCGTGAACACTCATGCTGTGTGGGGCGGGGCCCGGAGCGGGGAAGTCAACATTGAGGAAAGGAAATCAGCTCGTAAAATGATTTATTTAAAACATATGTGTTTTTGAATAAAATCATTACACTGAACTGATTTCCTTTACGCCAATGTTGACTGAAATATATGATTAACCCCCCGTGAATGAATAATTCATCAAACGACTGCACACTCATCGGAGGTGGGAGCATGATTATGTTAAGAAGCATCAAACAGCATGAGCCACAGGCAAGGACCAGCACCAAACATAAAGTAACAAATTGTTAAAGGCCCTAAAGGCATTACATTAAAAATCGGGTGGGGGACCTAAACGCTCACTGACAACGGAAACTCCGGGGCGAGCGTCAACGTCGGCGAATAGGAGACTTTAGGAATAGTTGTAGATTTTAGTGTTGTTTCTGCTGGAGTGCCCTCGCCACGTTCTCTTGGGGAGTTTGTACGTTTCTGTTAGTACCCGACGAGGAACGTTGTGGGAGCCTCCACGACATAGCCTAGAAGATTTCGTCAATGCTGATTCCGCGGTAATAAGCCCACGAGGACGAGATGTTACGGACAGAACCCAGAATGGGCTCGAGCTTGGGAAGCTCCTATCACCGCGGTGGAAGCATTAATTACAGCGCTAATCCATCTGGCAATTGTTCGCTTTTGAAGCGGGCCCCGTGGGGGGGAAGCCTGGTGCGTAAGAAAACAACGATCGTTCGAGCCCCTGAGCGGACGAGTTTTACGTTTATAGTAATCAAGGGCCCGAACAGGACACCACAGGCGATCTTCCCGCACCGAAGACTGACATGCAATTCGGGGTAGATCGGGTAAAGATAATTGTAGAGTGTCGGTAAGAGGATGACTCGTTCTTGGCCACAAAAACCAGGCTTAAAGTACATTTGACCCTTTGTCCCGGGAGAGAAACTCGACGCTGACATCAGGAGATTCTTGATCTCGGAGCATCGTTCGCCAAGAGGCTTGAGAGCGACCAGGAAGACAGCCTAATAGGGAAAATGCTTGAGTGATGATCAGCCATAGGTTCTGGTGGGGCTTCACCAAGTAGTCAAGACTGTATTGAGAGTCCAAGGGTGGGCCGTCTTCCTGCCGGCGGTCGTGTGTTAAACATCCCCTCTAGAAGGAGACGGATCGAACCATCATCGTTGATCGTCGATCAATCATTCGAAACCTTCTTGATCGCTAGATAGCGGATGTAGTTCTGACAGTCGAAGTTGCAAGTCCGCTATCAAAGCGATCAGTGGGAAAGTCAGCGATCTCGGATACAGACGCCCGAGTCGGAGCCACCTCTCGTCGCTCACACCAGGGAAGTAGGTGGGTCCGAGAAGCTTAGGTAAGCGGCCATGGTGGATTTCTTCTTCCGGTGGATATGAGCGAGGCAGCCCTCTGCGAAAAGCCAGATCTCGGCATCGCGGCCGGATAATGGCCACACAGTCACCGCAAGATGCTCCAGCGACAGACTGGCGCCCCCCCCGTCCGGAAAGGACACTAGGTCCGGACGGAGCGGTAGACGCAGCGGCCGAGCCGCCCAGGCGATCCCTCCACCATCGGACGAACCATAGATGTTTCGGGCCAGACGGGAGCGATTGAGGATGAGATGACACGGCAGCCTCCCGTCCAATTCGACACTACGTGATTGTAGAATCGGAATTGGCGGGAAGGCGGTAGCCTGATCCACGACCAGTCCCATAGCCAGAGGTTGAATGCGTTACGCAACCCGGGTGTGAGTCCGGGTTTGCAGTACAGGGGAGTGGTGGGGGGGTGACTAAGGTTCGAGGCGAACAGGTCGGCTGAACATGTCGGCCGTCGCCTGGGCGCCGACGGGACAAGTAGATCAGCCAGTGTCCAGGTACATACAGAGGTTGCCCCCCTGAAGCCTGAGGAAGGCCCACTTCCCGGGTCAATATCGTGAAGACCTGGGGGAAGTGGAAAGTCCGAAGAGGACGATCACGTACTCGTACGACGGCCCTGGATTTGGAATCGCGCCAGCGACGTCGGATTTTGCGAATGGGACGTGTAGGTAGGCGTCTTCTCAGTCCAAAGAAGACGCCAGCTCCCCTTTAGAGGACAGCGCAGCGTTGACGCGAGGGTTTCCATCTGAAACTTCTTAGGCTTGATATACTGATTCAGAGGCTTTCAGGTTCAGGATGGGGCGCCAATCCCCGGTATTCTTGGGGGCCAAGAAGTACGTCGACCAAAACCCAACCCTCGGTGAAGGGGGGGTCGACTGGGAGATGGCCACCCTTCGCCAAGAGCGCGAAGACCTCGTCCAGTAAGAGTTGAGTATTCGGTTCACCCTGGAAGGGGGGTAGGCCGGCGGTGGGAAGTCGGGGGGGGTTCCGCGGTGAAATTCCCCTCGGTACCACCGTCACCACGCTAGCACCCAAGGCGAGGGGAAATGGCTGGCCCATTCCGCGTGTAAGAATTAAGCGGACGCCCACCGGAGGGGTAAGGCTCCCTCCCGAAGGAGGAGACCCCGCGGCGCCGTACCTCAGGACGAGATTATTCCCCTCCCAGGCGCCTGTGCTTTTGGAGGGGTCGAGTTCATAGGCATGGCCACGAGGACTTCTGGGTAGACGTGGCCGGAGCTGCGGGCTTATTGGGTTGCTGAGGCGGTGTCGGCTTCGCCTGCTTGGAGGAACGCCGGATGAAGAAGAGCGGGAAACGATTATTTTCTCCTAGCTGAGTCCCAGAGAGGAGATCTTCGCCTGAGCCTCCTTGAGCGCCTGCCCCGACTCCACACGCTCCGCCAACGCAAGCAGTGAGTCACCGAACTAACCTCCGAAGAGGACGTCCGGTGACTCGGGCTTGGTCTTGAAGAGACTCCGATGCAAGATGGGAGCTCAAGGTGCGGAGTGTGAAGCAGGCTTCTCGCGTCGCAAGAAGCTCGGTGCGACGCGCCAACGACATCGAAGCCTCCGTCTGCCGAGTCACTAGCGAGGCTAGGACGGTCAGTAGAATCGGAAGGCTTCCGAGAAAACTCCACCCTCGCCAACGAGGATCTGATGTCGTGGTAGAGGACCATGGAGAAGCGCCTAGTTGGACACCAGAGGGGTCCCCGCCAGGTCATAGGTGCCTCAAATGGTCTCCCAGAAGGGGGAGAAGCCAGCCTGGGCACCCTTGCCGGTGGCAACTTGATTGCTAGGTCACGACCATAGAAAGAATAAATCGGGGTACTCAGGAAGGAATCGTAGTCCCCCTGCGGTAGGTCTCAACGACCTGGCGAAAGATTTCACGGGTACGATGAGAGCTTCTGAGTGACCTCCCCAGGAGCGCTTCCACAGAAGGACAAACGTCTGTTGGAAGCGTCAATGCCTGGACGCGTTCCGGCGGGAGGATGGGGAAGCCCAGATTGAGCTGTCTCTCCCCTGCACGCCGCTCAGGCGCACAAGGCAGGCCGAGAGACTCGGCCGCCCTGCGCAGTACATGAGGGGGCATGCGGGCAGAGTATTCCACCTCTCCTGCTCCGTAGCTGCCGCGGACGTCGAAGGCTGAGAAGGTGTATCACCTAAGTGACTCACCTCGAGCCCCAGTCGCCACGCCACGCTGTACTCCGAAACGTCGGAAGTCTGAGGCTGGTACGAGAGCCTGATGAGGCCAGGACAACGGAACAAGTGGAAGGAAGGCGGAGGGGGCCAGGGGCGACGCCACCTGGGCGGGGACACCAGGGCCTCCCGCAGGTACCAAGCCATCTGGCATAGGATGGGCAGCAGGAGCCACGAAGCTCAAACTGCGCCCAGCACGCATGACGAGGGTAACAGGACCGAGAAGGAATGGGGTCGACACCCCAAGTACCAGGCATGTAAGCCGAAGGGTAGTGGAAGGTACACCGCCCAGCCCGGCCGGTACCAGGCTGTACCGCCGCAGCTGACCGGCTCCCAGAAGGGAGACAATCCGCTGCGCAGCGCGCAACTGCCTCGCTCGACAGCGGGTCAGTAAGCAGGCCCGACAGCACCTGGTGCCCGCGGCTGGTGCAGCCGACGGCGGAAGAGAGGAGTGACTATAGCACTGGAGGGGCTCAGCAGCGGGCAGACCCCGGTTCGAAAGACCATCCAGACTGACCCGCCCAGCAGTCCAGCTCGACTGGGGAGGGTAAGCCACATACGGGGATGCAGCTAACCTGAGAGGGTAGGCTGCAGCGGGTAACCTGTGTCCCTGCAGGGGTAGGCAATGACGCTGCACCATGGCCGGGACGCCAGATTGCGGGCAACCCACCGGGTACCCACCCAAGGCGGACCCGCGCGGAAGCAGGTGCCGGCGGACCAGAAACTAGCAAACTACAGCAGGCGTACACGCTGAGAGGCCCGAGCCGACCAAGTCAGCTGGGGCATCTGCGGAGGCCAGCCCGGCGGAGCACCACTCGCTACGCAAGCCCCGAAGGGCCGTGCGGGTGCGGAGGCCTGCTGAGGAGGCACAGCAGACTAGCAAGGTAGAGGAGCGGGGTGCAGCGAGCGGAGTCAACAACTGTGGCGTCCCGCAAGGGAATACCGAAGCCAGCGCCCCAGGGTTGGCCGACAAACCCAAGTATGGCCACCGTAGTCGCGGTCGAACTGCCCGAAGACACCGGTAACGCAACTACGTTAGGTGTGGGTAAAAACGGGCGATGGATCAGCCCGGGCCACCTGGGCACCACCATCACCTCACCACCACCGGAATGGCCGCAGCCGCCAATCCCCCTGGGGGGATCGCCAGCGCAGACCGCGCCAGCCTTCACCGGAGCAGCCCCTAAAGCTGAACCAGGCGAGCCAGCGGCCCCCCGATGATACGTGAGGAGGCGGCCCGAAAGACACCCCATCAGCGATTAGCCGAAAGTAGCCGAGCTACCCCACCTTTGGGGAGCACCCAGGACAGCAGCGGCTGCTTGGACGCCACCCCGGACCGGAGCCCGAGTCACACCCCCCCTCCCCAATGTACGCAGCACGAGCGGCGTACCCATGTTCGATGGTTGCCCACTGAAAATCCGTAAGTCCAAGACAAAAAGAGGCGGACCGGTCGGTGCGGGAACATGCCTGTGATCGACACAAAGGGGGATGGGGATCCACTTCAAAAATGGAACGGCGCAGCGAACGCAATTATGCGCCATGACGGGGTGAGCGAGAGATGCTAGATGGAATGAGTGCGCAAAAAAACCGTAACAGAAAACAAAAATCAAGCGTGACGTGGAGGTCTCCCGGTACGAAAAGTCAAGACACAAAAAAACCATCGACGAAACTGCGTCACGAACGGTTAAAGAAATTTTTCAAACACAGTTTTCAAAGATTTTATTAATTATTCCACAAGCATATAATAAAATAAAACACACCTAAACCACTATAAAATTGTTAGCCAAGCAAAGCCCGATAACAAAGACAGTAAACCCAACTCACACATAATCAAAGGCAGTCAAAGCAGCAACACGTGCGTCAAATGGCTGCCTTGTTTACCTGTTTATCCCGCTACACAGTCACATGACCCGCACGGCGGCAAAAAGGATACAAAAAATAAGAGCTCTCGAGGCGTAAAGTCTCCGTTTATTCCGTCCGGAAGAGCGTTACAAATCCAGTATATAATCCAGTATATATTCCGGATAGATCTGGTCTAGTAGTAGGAGGATTCCGATTGAGACGACAATAGTCCAGTATCAAAATCTCAGTTATTTTGGCTGTAATATTGCAGAGCAGCGGTAACACGCGTCCGTTTGGAACTAACAGCCAAAACGGAATTGAGCAAGAGCTAAGGTCGACAGGGTGTTGTGACTGGGGTCAAGGTCGGACATTATCTTTTAGGGGTTGTTATTATGGTTTAATTTGGGATTCCACTTCTAGAAGGGAAATGCTATATTTCAGTAAAAATGGTTGTTAAGGGAAATCGTTCAGTGTAATGATTTTAACGTTTAGCTACCATGCACATTATGATGTATTCTGGTGTAACAGGATTATGCTGGTACTCAACTATGGTATTCAATGGAAAAAAAAGAGGACCACATATTGATACCAAAACAAGTACATGATGGCATTCTGCCAATCACACTAGGCATGTTGGTACTTCCTCTCCTGAGGGATGGTGCTCTGTAGTACCTATACCCCAGAGAGTGCTTATTTTGCTATGAAAAGGAGCATAAAATATAAAGTGAAATTTCATGAATCAGTTGACATCAGAAGAGAGGGGTTTTAATACCTTTTTTTAAAGGTTCATAAAAAAATGGAGGTGACCCCTTCAGTAGATGAGGGTTAAAGGGGAGTTCAGCAAGAAAAAATCAAACCCATGTTCATAATCAACTCATTTATTTGAAAACAATGGGGATCTTTACATTGGGCTATTGACATTAATGATGGATGGTCAAAGTTGTATGAAGAACATCATTGCACTTTACTTTTGTCACTTTAGCTTGAGTATTTCATGCACAGATCTTAAGCAGTGAGCTTCTGCCTTATCTGATGTGTTACCAACACCCAGGCCAGGAAAAAATCCATAATTTCTGGGAAGAGAGATTTCCCGCCATTTTTATGTATTTCTATATATCTGAAGAGTCAAAATTTCCCTCCAAATCATCAAGTTTCCCAGGAAGGAGCTTCCTAAATTCCCAAATTTTTCCCACCATGACCAACACCAAACATCTCATAATAAAGCACCCGACAGCAGTAGAAACAGTATGGCACAAATGCTGCGATTTACCATTTATCAGCACATTTAAATACCAAATGGGATGTAGAGGTAATCCACTTACAGTTACTTATCCACAACAAATCCTTCCAGATATGGCAAAATCAAATAACAAATTATGTGACAAACTCCCACAAACCATGGGAGCACATCACACACACCAGAGGGTGTATTGAGTCCATCCCACAATGCACCAGTTTGGGGAAATTTTACCTCCATAAGGTCATGTGATAACACAAAAATCCTATTATTAACACATAAAAACCCTTGTCTTTTAAACACATTTTAGCCCACAAAAAGCACTAGTACTAAAGGAATTTCATTGTCATGAAATGATTTGTGGTCCTTAAACTCATTAAATACTCAATCCTTAAGTATGTATGTGTTCAATACAGTACAGTATAGGCACATTGCAATGTATTATGGGATTGGTTCAAAACACCCTGATCACACACAGTCAGCCCTGGCTTAATAGGAAAATACATACGAATGAGTACTTATTTGAATGACTCTTGGAGAAAAATTGGCAAGGACCAAATCAAATTCATTTCAAAACTAATTTTAAATTAAATTCAAGAAATTGTTTTGGTTTTGATGTATATTAAAGACATTCCCCAGCTGGGACCTTGTTGGAACTAGACTTCAAATTCAATTGAAATTTTTAGTAGAAAAAAAAAAGTTTGCACTATGTTAGCATGTGAGCATTTAATGTACTTTTACCTCTTCTGATAAACATGTGAACAATTCTAATATCCACATTTGTTATTTGCCCAAAAAGGAACAGCAAATAATAATCGTACAGTTTACGCACTCAAAATCATACATCACACCCACTTTGAATAACAACCGAGTAAAAATTAAATCTACAATCATAAAAAAATAAGTCATTGCCATTATTGACTTCCACTGGTACATGCGATTTCTTTGTTTGCTTCACTTGTTTTAATTGACCTTTTTAAAATTGATTTGTAGAAATTCCTTATTAATTTTAGGTGCTGCAAGTCAAAACTTCAGTTGTTTCAAGGATTTAAAAAGTAATATGGGACATGTGGAGCTTCAGTTGAATACTTTCCTCTTTAGAATCCGACATTGTCGTATCTCACGTATTTGTTATTTTTTCATGCCAAAACTACATGACTTTTTTCTTTGAATCCTTGCGCTCGATTTAAGACCATTTTGAACAAAATCGGACCTATGGTTATGACACGGCGTTACGTAATCGCGCGAAGAAAAGATATTTCCCATTGAAATTACACGGAACAGCAGAAATCCAGGTTTTTGTGCTAAGGATACAGTTACACTATGTTTTATCTTATTTATTTGTAGTAAGAGCATGTGTGCGCATACTTTGACACACATCATGGCCAAAAAAAATCCAACTTTTGCTTGAAAAAATGGCAAAAAACCATGAATTTTGCGATTTGTTTAGATTTTTCACATTTTTGCATGACGTCATGTTTGACGTCACTGTGACGTCATACAAGGTATGTTTGTACTTTTTTGGTATCAATGGACTCGGGAGGGGAATAGCTATCTATTGGTACCACACATATGATAGTTCATCAATCCATTTCCGAGATACTGGGGGGCAGAATCCAATATGACCGCTGTTATTATGGCACCAGTCACACGACCAATTTTTTTTCAATCTGTTTCAAATCCTGACAGTATAAGTATTAAGACTAAACACTTAGATTAACATTTTAACTTCATTACTTTTTTTTTATTTTGGCAAAATGTGTAGAAAAACCTGTGGGTTACCCCCCCCCCCAGCAGGTGAATATGAACAGAGTTCTAGTTCCTGCACAAGATGTTGACCATACTAGCATACTTGCAATTTCCCATTTGCTTCATCTTGATAGCATCAATAGCTTTTGAGTCAGAATGGTTTGCATACCCCAAGCTTGAAAACTACAGGTTCGAATATGACCGCTGTTATTCTGACATCACCTAGGCAGTTGGTACTTATCCCTGAAGGGGGATGGTTGCTATGTAAGCTACCTATAACCCAGAAGAGTGCTTATTTTGCATGAAACAAAACAGGAGCATAAATATAATTGACAATTTCATGAATCATTTGAATCAGAAGAGAGGGTTTTCATACTTTTTTTGGTGCAAAAAATGAGGGTGTGATTCCCCCTTCAGTAGATGAGGGTTAAAGGGGGAGTTCAGCAAGGAAAAAAAATCAAACCCACTACAAATGTTCATAATCACCTTCAGGATTTGAAAACAATGTGGGATCTTCACATGGGCTAATGACATTAATGAGTGTTCAAAGTATGAAGAACACATTGCACTTTACTTTTGTCACTTTAGCTTGGTCTGTCAGCACAGATCTTAAGGAAGTGGGCTTCTGCCTTATCTGATGTGTACCAACCACAGGCCAGGAAAAAATCCATAATTTCTGGGAAGAGAGATTTACCGCCATGTTTATGTATTTCTATATATCTGAAGAGTCAAAATTTCCCGCCACAGCTCAGTTTCCCAGGAAGGAGCTTCCTAAATCCCAAATTTTCCCACCATGACCAACACCAAACATCGCATAATAAAGCACCCGACATAGTGAGAAACGTAGGCACAAATGCTGCGATTTACCATTTATAAGCACATTTAAATACCAAATGGGATGTTAGAGGAATCCACTTACAGTTGCTTATCACAACAAATCTTACAGGATATGCAAAATCAAATAACAAATTTGTGACAAACCCCCACAAACCATGGAGCAAGCACACACACCAGGAGGGTGTTTGCGGTCCTCCCAAATGCACCAGTGTGGGGAAATTTTAACCTCCAAAGGTATGTGATAACCCAAACAATTCCTATTATTAAACATAAAAAAACCATGGTCTTTCAAACACATTTGAGCCCACAAAAAGCACTAGTACTAAAAGATTCATTGTCATGAAATGATTGTGATCCTAACTCCATAAATACTCAACCTTAAGTATGTATGTGTTAAATACAGACAGTATAGGAACATGAAATGTATTATGGGATTGGTTCAAACACCCTGATCACACACAGTCAGCCCTGTTAATAGGAAAATACAACGAATGAGCACTTATTGGAATGCCTGGAGAAAAATTGGCCAAGGACCAAATTAAATTCATTTCAAAACTAATTTAAATTAAATTTAAAGAAATTGTTTGGGTTTGATGTATATTAAAGACATTCCCCAGCTGGGACCTTGTGGAACTAGACTTCAAATTCAATGAAATTTTTTAGTAGACAAAAAATAGTTTGCACTATGTTAGAAGTGAGCATTTAATGTACTTTTACCTCGCGATAAACATGTGAACATTCTAATATCCACATTGTTAATTGGTGCCCAAAAAGGAACAGCAAATAATAATCGTACAGTTTACGCACTCAAAATTTCATTAAATCACACCCACTGTGAATAACACCGAGTAAAACTTAAATCTACCATCATAAAAAATAAGTCATTGCCATTTTGACTTCCACGGTACCTGCGATTTCTGTGTTATGCTTCCGTGTTTAATTGACCTTTTTAAAATTGATTTGTAGAAATGCCTTATTAATTTTAGGTGCTGCAAGTCAAAACTTCAGTGTTTCAAGGATTTAAAAAGTAATATGGGGAACATGTGGAGCTCAGTGAATACTTTCCTCTTTGATCCGACATTGTCGTATCTCAAATATTGGTATTTTCTCATTGCCCAAAACTACTTGACTGTTCTTTGAATCATGTGCTTGATTAAGACCATTTTGAACAAAAATCGGACATTGGTTATGACACGGCGTTACGTAATCGACGCGAAGCCAAAGATATTTCCCTTTGAAATACACGGAACAGCAGAAATCAGGTTTTGTGCTAGGATACAGTTACACTAGTTTATCTTATTTATTTGTAGTAAGAGCATTTGTTCTGTGCGCATACTTGACACACATCTGGCCAAAAAAAAACCAACTTTTGCTTGAAAAAATGGAAAAAACCATGAATTGCGATTTGTTTCGAGTTTTAACATTTTGCATGAGTCATGTTGACGTCCCTGGGACGTCATACAAGTGGTATGTTTGTACTTTTTTGGTATCAATGGACTGGGGAGGGGCATAGCTATCATTGGTACCAACATATGATAGTTCATCAATCCATTCCGAGATACTGGGGGCGCAGAATCCAATATGACCGCTGTTATTATGGCACCAGTATACTACGAACCAATTTTTTTTCAATTTGTTTCAATCATGACAGTTGCAAGGATTAAGATAAACACTTAGATGAAACATTTAACTTTATACTTTTTTTAATTTTGGCACAACTGTGTAGACAAACCTGTGGGTTACACCCCCCCAGCAGGTGAATATGAACAGAGTTCTAGTTCCTGCACAAGATGTTGACCATACAGCATACTTGCAATTTCCTTTGCTTAATCTTGATTTTTTGTTTTTCATGGCCCAAGGGCCTTTTTATTATGTTATAATCAAAACAAAAAGAAACACACATAAATTTCTAGAACACCTACACATACTAAAATAAACAGGCAACAACAACAAAGAGTGGTGATTTTTAAGACCTCTAGAATGACATATCCATATAAATGAAAAAAAAACAAAGCCATGTGAGTCCATAAATAATTACATCAAAATTTGCTCTTCTGACCGGCACAAAATTTCAAATAAGTCCAGAAAACACAGAAAAATTAGCCCGCAATCAGAAGATTACCAAGCCAAATCTGAAGCAATCAATGCTTTTGAGTCAGAATGGTTTGCATACCCAGCTTGAAAATCAGTTCGAATTATGACCGCTGTTATTATGGCACCAGCCACTCACGACCAATTGTTTTCAATTGTTCAAATTCTGACTGTATAAGTAGTAAGACTAACACTTAACTCATTATATAACCCCAAAAAAAAGTTCCTTTAATATCCTCAATGAATTATTTGACACAACCGAACTAAGATAATTATTTCATGAAAATTTGCAAAATGCATTTACACATCAAATAAAAAATAGTCCATGACAGACTGTATGATGAGTCATCAGCCAATGGCCAAAAATATGTGGGCTTTTGTTCTGTATGTAAAATAATTCCTTTACAGGTGTACCTCTTGCCACAAGCGTGTGCATGCATGCATCGCACCTGTACGTCTTCAATTGTGTTGCATACAGTTGCACCCCACTATTCTCTATCATTCGCAGTGTTAAGTCTTCCCCATTGACCATGAAGTATAGTCAACTTTAAACAGTGATATGAAGGGAGAGTTACAGCATATTTTACCCGCAAAGCCTTTAGTTCAATGACCCGAGAAAAAGCTGCTACATGACCTTTGACCTACCCCATCACAATGCCTTGTGCTCTATAAACAAGGGTTAAAACAATTGGACATTCCAATGAAAATTCAAATATCAAAAATGTATGCCAATGCCAAAGGTTCAATAACCCTTCAAAATTGCAATATGAACTGGCCTCAACAGCTTACACTTCAGATCAACTTATGACAGGTATCGGGTTGGTCATGTAAAAATATGCTCAGGCACTATACCAAAAAAGTTACCTTAGATACTTGTAATATCTACTAAAAGTAAATGCAAAAATATTGCAAACATAAAATTCATAAAGCTTATGTGACCAGAAGCATTTTGAAATGTTGACATAATGGAGAGACAGGCCGACACACAACAACACAAACATATCAATACATCGATATTCCAGTAGTTCTGCAGATTGCAGACAAGTATGTGAGTGACAAATGAGGAAGTAAAATCAATTTTGGGACACTAACATAGTGTCAATATATTCTACTCAAGCAATGCCGTAATTTCTTTTTGACATGGGGGGGAGGGGTTGATGAAAATTTATAATGAAACAGGTTTGCTGGAAAGAAAGATCTATTACTAGTACATGTGTGCGTGGAGCGCGCTAAAAAATTTGCCATTTAGAGGCTAAATCGTTACATGTAATTGTAATTCGAACAAATGCACGCGAACGCGTGAAAATGACCAGTTTAAACTCTTATGGTAAAATAAGGTTATTTTTGGTCAAAAAAACACATGAAAGGGCATCAACACGGGGGGATGAGTAGTATTGACATCCCCATCATTAAAAAAATATTGGGGGGGGGGATATATCACCTCCATACCCGGGGATTTACGCCTAGTACTCAAGTACAAAAGAAACCACATTGGTTAGACTTACCGGGTCTTGATCGTGATCTTCCCGGCTGTGCTCTTGGTTTTCTTGGTGTGCTTCTAGAGCTCTTGCTTACATGATGATGGGCGCTGCTCCTGTATTAGCAATAATTAAAACGGTTTTTTAACTGCAATATCTTCATGGTATGATTCTGATATTATTGGAGGAAGGAAACTATATCCTTCCTCAAACATGCACACTTCTGTTTTTTTTTTTTTTTCTTTTATGTTAATTACAAAGGAATTCCCACCAGAGCAGCGAAACATCGCATTGTTCCATTACAGCTGGATTGTTGACAAAGTCTACATGGTTTTGGGAGAGGAAAAGGCAAATAGCATACACCACCCCGATGAACTCAACAATATTAAATTGAGGATCTTCTAGATTTTGTATAAGCAAAATCACTACCCTATACTTTCCAAAAGCACTCAATCTCTCTGTGGGTAAACCCGAGTTGAGTCCCTTCTTTCAGATAATCCCAAACTCCTAAAAAGTATCACTAATATTAGACAGCTGTAATTTTAGCTCTGGCATATTCTTTTTACCAGTAATTTTCAGCTCCAAACAAGGTACTATTTTCAATAAAAATATGCACGGGTATGCTCACAAACCCCCCTCCCAGGGGAGCTTGCAGAATGATCCCAGCCCCTTTGTATAAACCATTTAGTGTTCAAAAATTGTTTTTCAAAAGCCTTTTTCCTTGTAAATATTGAATCTAAACTGATGTACAATATGACATGATCAAGCTGTAAACTATTTTCATATGATGGCCTTACCTCAAGATGTGATGTACTCCTTGAAGAGACGGATACGTTCTGACTCCACTGTGATGCTGTCAATGTTGATTCATTACTGAATCTGTCACGAACCTAAGTTCAAGCAAAATAAGAGGGAGCTCAATTTACCTTATTTAATGCTTTTTTTAAACTTTTAGCTAGCTCATCAATACCAAAATTAAGGGTCTTCAGGTTATGAAGTTAATAAGAATGAAAATAGATAATAAAATTCTTTTTATGCCTATCCATACCATGTGGCTTGAGTATGTCTACAAATTTTGTTGTATAGAATATTACAGAAACACTTTACCTCTCCCAGTTGGAGTTCACATCTAGTGGTGGCGCTGCTGTTCAGCATAGACTTGAACGCGCCATCCTTCCTCTTGTTTCCGTGCTTCTTCCTTTAATCTCTCCTTCTCGCTCCCTGGCTTTCTCTATCAACTAGATGAGACAAGAGAAACAATACATGATGGGGTATGCCTTAACGAAGCAATAAAAGACTTCAATTAGTTCCCATACTCCAGAGAGATGCTTAAAGTCAAAAATTATGTCTTTTCTGAGTTTGGTAGGAGAGGGTCATATTCTTTAGTTTTTACAATATATTAAGAAGGTAATCATACAACAACAAAATATCAATCGTCTCTAGGCCAAATCCCTTTTTACCAAAATACTTACACTATAAAAAATTGTAGTTGATATTGCCGGATCCAGGGTGGCAGCCCTGTTATCAGTACGATTGCTGTAGCAACTCCCAAATGAAGTGTTAGTTCACTTCATATTCTTGTCCTGTTAGAAAGAACAACACCAAGAGCACACGGAGAAAATAATGTGATACGCTGGAGGCTAAAAAGGAGGTCTAACTTTAACCCAAGTTTAAACCAGGGCTGGTCCATGAAGGACCTTTTTTTTCTTCAAACATATTCTGAAAGTGTGAATAAACAGGTGAAAAAAAATCATGATAGATGGCTGGAATACACTATCCTTTGAGTAATTTTCTCGTTTTGTTAAGTCACACTTTCAGAGTATTTGAAAGAAAACATGTCTATTCATGAAGGATTAACCCTGGATTAACCTGGGCTTTAAAGGTTAGTTATCTTTGAGAAAAACCAACTAAAATGGATACAGTTAATTCAAGTGTTTGCAACGAGAGGAAAGAAGGGGTGCAGGCACATAAGCTTCCTCAAAACCCCATGTGGTATGTTTACGCGATGTGCAAAAGTAATGCTGAAAAGACATGAATTTATTCATATTCAACAGATTCGCCAAACATAATTAGCCTGTATCGATAACGCTCATTAAATGACGTTGCATGACGTTAGAATATTTGAGAAATAAGCCATGTTGTGAATCATTGGAAATTGTATGAATGTGTAGAGGTACAAAAAATGTTCCCACATGCGCAATCGTTAGGATAGGTGAAGCAAATAAACCATTCTATCATTGATGGCTACTTTCCACGTTAAAATCGGAATTATGAGTGAAGATTCTGAAGATTTACTGCATCGTTCTGCATCCAGTTTTTCTCTTCTGTGGCGAGTAATATTCGAACTTCTTACCTTCTAATCATCTCGCAAACATTTTATCAAAGGGGACACTTTTAATGGCAAATCCTGAAGTACCATATTTGACTTGAATGGAGTAATAACTTGCGGCATTT
Organism: Ophioderma brevispina; assembly: GCA_023653785.1. Taxonomy (NCBI): domain Eukaryota; kingdom Metazoa; phylum Echinodermata; class Ophiuroidea; order Amphilepidida; family Ophiodermatidae; genus Ophioderma; species Ophioderma brevispina. The sequence continues at coordinate 4,560 of JAMKCH010028512.1, read as the reverse complement.
CATTAGCATAGATCAACCTTAGAAAATTTTGTTTCTGCATGTCGCCCTGGTTGAAGCAGCCCTGGGATCGGGAGTGTATAGACAGGCACGCATCTAATGCTCATTATCATGCCCGCTATTTGTCCCAGCCTGGGTCCCTGGCCCTCCTTGCCACTAACAAACATGGCGGACAAAGATGGCAGTGCAACTGTGGAAGGACTGAAGATTTAGCCTAATGTTTGTGGATCAGTGAACGAACAAGGATTTTTCATCAGTGCACATTAAAAAACAGCTCATTTCAAATTTGGTGCTAAGCTCCAGCGGTTTAGATATTAGAGCCAATATGTGCATCACATTGGCTCATAGAAAAGTATGTGCGAGCATGTGTGTTCTATGGTCGAAAACATTGGGATAAGTGGGTGCGCACACACAGGCGGGTGTGTCCGTGCATGGACATGTGTGTATGTTCGACCACATTGGGGATGGCACTGTTACATCTAATTTATCCCATTTAAAGGAAAAACATTTTGACATGAGTGGGGTTATGACAAAAAATGGAACCTTTCTTCTGATATCATCAAAATTCAATTTTGGGGGTTGGAAGTGGGGGGGGGGGAAAATAAGGTGCCAATCAGTCAGGCCGCCTTAGCTTATATCATTTAAAAATATTAAAGGCCGACTCAGATTTCCCGAGGAGGCGCTCAATTTCACAAAAATCGGGTTTTTTGCATGTACATAATCTTTGTCCATAACTAATCACTGTGTGAGATTGCTAAGCTTAAAGCGATTCTTCATATAGAAAATCACAACTTTGTTATAAAAATTCCAAGATCCGGAAATTTTGATACACACGTATCCTATGGGAAGTAAGACTACACATAAATGGTTACTGACATCCCAAAACGAAAAAATCGATTCATTCAAATTTCGGAATGTGATTTTAGGTTACTATCTTAGTTCTAGTGGGACTATATTCATTATTTACACAAAAAAATAATTTTCAAAATCTCTAGTCAGACTTTAAATTATGTTTCTTGGTTATTCCAAACAGTACCCCCAACACACATAATCCCATTTTGGACAAACTGAGTTTAGGGTGAGTTTGTTACGTAATGTTCAATTTTAAGGGGTAGAGAAACTGAAAATAATTTTATCACTCAAGTAGTTTAATCATGGAGTTTATTATAGTAACCTGGAGTAGAAACTTCAAATTCCCATCAATATTCTCAATTGCAATCCTTCAGTAGTCAAAAGCTAAACCCACTTCACACCTAGTATGTGTCGTCTCTGGAGGGCAGCTTTCAACCACAGCGCGTTTCGGCTTATTAATCGCTTCAGTGGATTGGAGTCGATATGGTAATGAGCTATGTATGGAGTGGCCTTCCTTGGAATGCTTTGAACCAGCACATGTCGTTTTGTATCCAGACCACACCTCACCTTATTAGACTGTCTGTATACACAGTACATGTGAAAAACATCATGGCCTGACTGCTCAATTCGGCAACTTTCCAAAACACCAGACTCGGCTCCGTGTGATTTTCTACCGCCTAGCTACGTTTTTGCAATTTCTGTACCTTTGGTAATTCAATAAATAAATAACAATTCATAATAAAAGAGCACTTGGTGCATTATGTTATAATTTTATAGTAAAGACGAATGTTGTGTTAGATTGGTGTGTCATTTGCTTCCGTACAATGCCGTACAGCTGAGATATGGCGATTTGTTTACTGAGTTTCACAACCAAAAATATGATTCCTGCATGGAGTGTATCGGGCATATGGAGTTGTAATTCACAGAGGCCTACAAAACGTTGGGATAGGCATAAAATATGGTTTCTGGGAGTAGGAGAGGAGCCGTTGTCCCGTGAAAATTAATTGAAAAATGTTATAATAAAAACCTGAGAAGATGTAAACAAACTGTTACAACTTCACTTCATTGATTCGTTATGAATTTAGGATAGGCGAAAATTTTGAAGATTTTCCTGGCAAAATAAAATGAGCTGGCTTTTACAATTGCTTAATTTTGGGTAATAATCTGCCGCTAACTCTTCTAAATTGAGTAAAATCAGTAAATCCAATTTTGATCGCAGCTGACTGAACAATAATCTGCCGATAAATTTTCTGAATGAAATCCCATATTCTGATAAACGTGGTTGTTGAATGATCTGTCGATACAGGTAAAGGCTTGCTTAAAAACCACATACATGCATCTCATTGCAGGTGCTACCAGATTTTTATCTATTCGTTGTCACAAAAAGTAGTTTGTTTGAGTAAAGATAAGATAAAGACGATTGTACAACCTTTTGGAATTATTCAAAAAACACATTATGTTTTATATAATCATTATACTGAAGCCTGATTTCCTTTCCACTGTTGACTGAAATATATGCATTCCCTTCTGAGAAGTGGGGAATGCCCAATATTACAATAATAACACCCCTAATAAAGAGAATGGTCCGACCACTGACCCCAGGTCACACCCTGTCGACCTTAGCCTTCCTCAATTCCGTTTGGCCTCAAACCCCCACACGGACGCGTGAAAATATCATGCTGTGGGGCGGGCCCGGACGCGGGAAGTCAACATTGGAAAGGAAGCAGGCTTCAGTTAAATGATTATAAACATAATGGTTTGTGAATCAATACAATTCACTGAACTGATTTCTTTACACCAATGTGACTGAAATATATGCATTAACCACCGTGGAATGAATAATTTCAATCAACATCAGACTAGCTCACGCAGTCGGAGGGGGAGCATGATATTTCAGAGCATGCCATAGGATGCAGTCAAAGTGAGACCAATTAAAACGCCAGAGCCAAAAACACATGGAATCTAGATTCCTAAAATTCAGGAAGCCAATAACTCACATAGATAGTGGAGTACACCAGTGGTGAGTAAGAGGACCTCAGACTTTATAAGGTGATTAAAAGACCTGGCTCAAAAGTTTTTTGGAGGATAGTCAGAGCCGCGAATCACGGCGAGGAGAAACCCAAAGCCTAAGGAATAGGCGAAAGGTAGAGCTCCGACAGACACTGGAGTGCAACGTAGGCCTTGGACAAAGGGCCCGAACGAACCCCGGGGCCCAAAAGGCGGAAGACAAGGCCTCACAGCCTCGCGAACAACTGAGGATCGGGAAGAGCCAGAGTGAAGCGCAAGGCGGAACCGCGTAAAGACGCGGGGGCAAAGGCCCACTCCCCAAAAAAACAAAAAATGAGGAGCCGGGCCCCATAGAGGAGGGGGTTCCGATCAAGAGCACAACAGAAGAACCCCGGGGATAGAGGCCCGGGGGAGATAAAGGTTGATGGAGGGACTGAATGAAGGCCTAAGGCCCAGCCCCGTGGAGGGTGAGAGGAAAAGTCCGCCCCGACCCGGAGGAACAAGATACAAGGAGAAGGAAATCTCCGCGCTAATCCAGCCGGGAGGAGAGAAAGGGACCCGAAAAGAGTACCAAAGGAGAGAGGGCTTGAGAGCGGACGCCGCACCCAAGGACGATTGGGGGGCTTCCCAAAGAGGCTCGCCGATAGATCTCAGAGTTAGAGTTATGGGTCAGAAAAGGACGCCTTGCAGGGGAGTCAATGGGAACGAAACCAACGTCACGAAGGGCGAATTCCCCCCGAACAACCTATGCTGGGGTAGGCTGACTAGTTTTTGAAGAAAAAATTTCCGGGACAGGGATGAGCGGAAACAGCCAACAAAGCCTCAAAAATAAGCGAAAAAGTCCCAGCTCAGACTGTCACAGTCAGGAGGTGGAGGACGATTCAAGCATCGACTCGGAGGAAGACAGAACCACGAGGGCAAGAACGGGAAGACCTCCGCAAAAACGGAAGCCGCTGGCGGCACCACGACACCGGGCAACGAAGAGCAGTCAATGCTAGGATTAATTACAAACATAGCACTCCCCAGATCGGGACAGCGTCAAACCTGGCCAAAAAACCCAAAAAGTAGACAAGGGGGTCAACCACCGAGAAGTCTACAGAAGGGAGAACCAGGGCTAGCTCTGGGAATCACGAGTCGGCCTCGAGAGAGACCCGAGAGGTCGAGAGCTCACTAACTGCTCGCGGGAAGCGCCGAAGCAGAAGTCAAACCAGTGGTGACTGTCCGCAGAGAGCAGGTGACAAAGTCGTAGAAGGACAAGACTGAACCTAACATGCGGAAATTCTGACCAAACGACCAAAAACGGTATCGAGGAGGCAACAAGAAGCGCTCTTAGCCGAACAACGGCTACGGGCCAAAGGATGCCACAAGAAGAGGCACGTGGACAGCACAAGCGGCTTCGACACAAGATCACCCGAGGAAAGAGAGGGAAGAGAGCCACCGGAGAGGTGCTATGCGACCCGAACGGGCGAGATACCGAAAAAGGATACCACGCCTCGAGAAAAGGGAGTAGTAGTAACCAACTCGTCAAACAAACTCGAGACGTGAAACTGGAGGCATGACTCACACGCGGGGATTACGCCCAGAGACATTCCCAACCCGGGAGCGAGAGAGAAGCTCCCACCGACCGAGGTCGGAAGTGGGCAGGCCATCATGTCAAAGGCTCCCAGGTCGTAAAGGACAGGAGCCAGAGCAACCGAACGTGCC